>ML813829.1:140543-176564 GCA_009831015.1 Picea engelmannii | reverse complement strand
AGCTTTTTCTTTTCAATATATCAATACTTTGTTCCATGTTTTGTATATCATTTTGTTTATGGTTTAGTATTACTTTTGCTATCTAAATCAAATTCAAATGATATAATTTGTTACTGTTATCCATATCTTGTCTCTTCCAAATCAATAAAAGACATGACAATTATTAATTCATTTTTGTGAATGATAGCTTTGTCTTCTTCATAAATTGAATTGTTATATATAAGTTTGCTGCATAATAGGTTTCCCTTTTGCAGGAGTTTATAATAAGAAAATTGTTATGATTTTCTTTTATGTCTTGTTTGTCCTGTAACATACTTCAAGAAGCAGCATAGCTGATCATTTCCGAAAAGCTTAAGGACTAAACGGTATGAATTTCTTCCTCCAACCAGCTTAAGAAGTCATCATACACAGGGCAGACTTGGAGCGTTTCCAGGTCAATTGGTTAGTTGTTTACTGTTTCAATTAAGTAGTTTAATTTAGATATAATCTTAGTTAGATTTATATTAGATCATTTAATTTCAGTAATTATATTAGATTGTTTAATTTCAGTAATGTTTATTTCCTTTTCATAAAATATAAAAATCAAAAAGACATCTTGGCTGTCTCAGGGCAGCAAACACATGAGTTTTGTAGGTTTTAATCAAATCTGTAGGGTGTTCATAGTGTATATTTGAGAATGAGAAATATTGTAGTTGATAATTAGATAGTTGATTTGAGTTATTATAATCTTAATTAGTATCTTCTATATATAATAGTTAGTAGTTTATAGTTAGATTAGTGTAGTTAGTTTAGTTTGCTTTATTAGTTTCTAGTTTCCTTTATTTTAGTTAGTTTCTTGTATTTAGTTATAGTTAGTTTGCTTTATTTTGTTTAGTTAGATCACTTAGATCAGATCAATTCTCTCTTTGGTTTTCATAGAAGACCTTAGAGCGGCCAATGGAGCCGTTAAACTCGTCAGGGTGGTCCATTCCAAACGGCTTGGGTTATTTAGACAACCCCAGACCGGTTCCACTCTCCCAGTTGACGGACGGTCAATTTCGCCCGTCAACAGTTACAAATCACATTTGGATGATGAAATTGATGAGGGATTTTGGTTAAGGTACATGTTGGGTACATGGTTAAGACAAGTAGTTGATGAGTTGGCACATGCATGAGGTGTATAGTTGACGATGTTGGTACATATTGATGAGTCATAGTTGATGAGTAATTGACACATGATTGGTACATACTTGGTACATGGTTGGATGCACTTGTTTATGGTATAGGTTAATTATAGGTTGTTTGGTACAAGTTGGTACATGGTTGATGCACTTGTTTATGGTATAGGTTGATTACAGGTTGAGGTACAGGTTGATGCATGGTTGATGCATGGTTTAGGTTTATTGGGATAGGTTTACAACGATATATATCACAGTGATAGTGTGACAGTGGTTCCATAATTCTACTTCTACTTCTGGGAGGTTGGACAGGGAAAGGACAGGTGGTTGTAGCCAGCTTTCGGTTGTATCCAGAGAACATAGGGGGTTGTAGCCTCCTTTTGGTTGTAGCCAAAGAATAGGGGAGCTGGAGCTTCCTTCAGGTTATATCCTAAGAAACTAGGGGGTTGGAGCCTCCTTCCAGTTGTAGCTGGAAAACAAATGAAGTTGGTGCTTCCAATGAATGCAATTCTTCAAGACATAAGAAAAAACATTCCATGGTTTTCTCCCACTTTGGATTTCCATGTAAAACACTGGTGTACTGTGTATGTCTATGATTGTTCATTTTTTCATTTCTTATTTACTCTGCAGTTATTGGATGACAATGCTACATTGATATAACACTTGGATTATACAGTTGAAAAGGATTAAATTACTCTATTACTTATTCACCCCCCCTCTTAGTAATCCAACAATTATGCTGCTGGGATGTGATGGGTCATCTCAAGCATTCTACTACTTCTAGTAGTAGGACATGGGCGCTGATGCACTATAGGGGGCGCATCCACTACAATAACAAAAAGTGTTAAAATGACATGGTTAGTTATTATTCATAGAAATATTTCATTAGCACACATATCATTACTATGTTTTTTACTTGGAGGAGTAGTGGACACCATTGGTTGGATTACCATCGTCTCCTCTCCTCTCTGAGCACCCTCATCTACATGCTATGACATTGAAACAACAAAAGTTATAAGTACACCATTTGAGGGAAATGTTTATAATCTTCATATTATACATTTTATTTTAAATACACACATACTGTGATGGGTTTGTGAACCACTAGTATCATGGATTTGTTTTCCACCAATATCAAATGAACCAATGTTGCTTTCCTTCTTAAAACATATAGAGACATAATTAATTGGTGGGTAAAATCAATTGTCAATATATTGGACAAGTCATCAACAACTACAATCTTGTCATTTTATTTACCAAATAATTTGAATGGTCAGATTGTGTTTGTGATACCTTCCTTTGTTGATTTTCCACCACAGCTTGAAATCCGAACTTGAAGCCAAACATAAAGTCTTCTTTTGTGGCAAAAATGTTGAAAGTATCTCCCTACATCGCATGACATAATATATGCATTTTTTCTTACTGGCTGCATTTGGATAAAATTTTCATGATGATATGTATAATATGAATAAAGTATTTGGTACTTACAATTCTAGCTTTCATTCTCAAGTAACCACCTTGGCCAAGTTTGTGCTAACCATGTTTATCTAGTCTTTACTTTGTTTCTTTTGATGTGTCTGGGAGTCTATAAAAAGTTTCATTTATGTTATAAGATATCGCCCTTTTTTTTTCTTCTTCTGTAGAACTAAACTAAATTCAGCATATTCAATTCAAAATATCATATATTACCTTCTAGGGCCAGGTGGTGTCTTCCCTTTGCTTCTCAATACACTCTCCTTTGCATCCTCCTGTATATTCTTCCATTCCTCATTAGGAATGGATAGAGGATGATCATACTTAGGGTTATTTTTCAATTGAACCCTATATTGATCTCTGACATATTTCAAATATGTACCAACCCTTGAGGTGATTTCATACTTGTTGAATATATCACCAAATAGGTCGACCATATGGTCTATAATATTATTTTTCAAATATTTATTCTGGGCATTCCACCATGTGCAAATGGTGGGCCCAAAGATAACTATAGCCTTGTCGTGCAAGGTCCTGTAAAAAATATTATTTCCTAAAAAATGATATGATAATTATTAAAATAATATGAAAGATACAAGTTTCAATCAAATGGTAGGAATTAACTATTTAACATATTAAAAAATACTTGGGAATTGTTGTATCTTCAAGGGAACCAATATTTCATCCGCTAACAACTTGATGGAGAGTGTTCCCAAGCTTTGAACATTGTTTCCCCATGATAACAATGCTCTTTCTTTGTAGAACCAATATCCTCATGAGATTCACCCTGTAGACCCTTATGAGGACGGTCTAGCATGTGCAGTGGGGGTGTCTCATGGGCCCCAAGATTTTCAGTCCTATGAGACACATATAGAGAGGAAAATAGCCTCTCAGGTATGTGTCTCGTGCTAGGACATTGTGGGGTTTGTGCATCACTGCCACCAACAACGTCCCCATGACCAAGCTGTCCCGTCGGATTCAAAATTTCCTATAGAAAGAAAATGTTAGAGTATTTCTCATATAACGGTATCAGACACAAATTTTATAAATCAATATATTTCTGAAATAGTTTTTTGTTTTTAAATTGTGCTTACCCTATATTTTTCTATATCCTGCATTAAAATTTCCATCATTTTTTTCCCTCCTCTGTAAGTGGCCTAGACCTAGCCAATTCAATGTATTCCTTATTTACTTTCTCAAGGCCTTTCAAATTGTTTCCACCGGGTTGATGGTATCATATATTTCATTCCACACAACATCTTGCTATGATGATGTGCTCGTCTACATAAAAAAATAAACATGTTAATTCAATTATTGAAAGCAATAATTAATATGAAAATAATTGTTATACCTGCTCCGAGCTAGCCGATGCCTTCCCACGGTCAACCTGCCACATTATAAGATACATGACAATTTATAATGTTAGAAAATAATCTAAGAAGCATGAGCTATTAAAATGTATGTTAAATATATAAAAAGGAAAACATTAATTATAGGTTTGGTATACTGGTAGAACATGTTTACCCCCATAATAGTAGTGATTCTGTCAATTTGATTCAAATTGTAATCAATCAACAACTCTTCCCACACAACTATTGTTTTCAATGCACATACGAATATTCAATTTCCTTCACGCCCCTCGAATATACAATTGGGTTGCTTTCTTGTTGTCCCGGGTCTTGTATTGTTAATAAACCCTGCAATGTTTCTCGATGCCTTTGGCCTTCCATCAATATACAATGTCACTCCTTTAATGTGATCATTAAATTTTATCTATATATAATTTGTAGCAACTTCATATCTACACATACTTAGAATATATCAGACCAGCCTCAACCAATCTCCATATTTGTAGCATGGTTCGACATACTCCATAAACTCAACAAGTCCTGTATCTTTCACCTTTATTCCATCCATGGAGAATACACCCAGGCCATGTATGGACGATGGAGTAATGTGATAAATCCTCTCATTGAAATAGAAGTCAGTGTCCAACTGAGGAAGTTCATTGGGTACCCATGGTGTCAGTAGATTTTTGTACCTCAAAAGAACCTCGACATCACCTATTCTCTCATAATCATATGAACATGATCCTTCTTCAACAAGAAATAATTCCATGTGCCTATGAAATTTTCTTCTAACCTTTTCACCTCTAGTTGATATTGCCTTGTTAGATATGTTGGGTGTTGTAACACTTTCCCTCCTATGTCTAGAAATTCCCTCACTAGAGGATGATAGGTATGATAGGTACCTGTTCATTTGTACCTACACTTCATCGAATGAGAAAACATAGTTAGCAATGATATGATTGAATTTATCCACATCCTTCACCCAAATAGACATCGTCAAAATGCATGTGCCAAGCATGATCATAATAATCGCATGTGAACATTGGGCTTGACACGATTCAAACTTTTTTCTTTGGTGAATATGGAATAAGTGTAAAAATATGACTTAGATGGAATAAGGTTTCATACTAAAGGTGGGTCTTGTAAGTTGCACCCATAAGTAAGGTACCTTCAGGGCACGAATCTGCTCAATGAATACATATCTAGGAATAATATCAAACGCCTTCCAAAACTCATAGAAGCAACACTAGAACTTTGATTATCTCTATCTATGCTTCTCAATAATAGCATGTAGGGTAGATAATTCAAAGGGATAGTGCTATATGGAAATTTTCATTACTCAAAGTAAGTATACCTAAATTGAAACAAGATTGCAAGTTGTCCGAGTCACCGCATTTCAATACATAGGATTTGAATTTGTCCAATGAAATAAGTAATGGGTCCTTCATAAGCCATTTGTACAAACTCTTAGAAATCAAATTTGTTTGTTGGTTGTGATTATACTTAGTTGTCTCTAATTCCAACAACTCAATATCAATAAGAGTGGCATTCATTGAAGAATTTAAAATATTTAGCAAGTGAATTTGATCTAGTAGATGGACCCCAAATTTCCATAGAAGAAGTTGTGTAGTTTAGGTTGCTATCATGGTTTATATCAAACCTCCTAAATGGGAAGGTATGATCTTAAATGGATAATTGTATGATTTTTTATTATCTATTTTTGTACTTTTTAGGTGGAAAAATTGGAGCTATTAACTTGTAGGGCCCATTTTAGGGCAGGTCCTGCTTTGATGATTTGGGTTCCATAAAATTTTGAATCCTATCAAGTTATATAATAGTTCTTTTAATATAATAGGGAAAGATATTCATGTGGTAGAGGATTCTAGAAGAGTAGGAAAAATGTGTGGTCCTTTCAACTCATCTTTCATTACCAACATCCCAATGGAATGAAACACACCCTATTTTGAAAGCTACAAATCGATCTCTCTATACAACAACATTTACAAAAATCATAGTTGGAGATTGAAACCAACTTTATCAAATTTCAGTTCGAATGAACAAGTTGGGTTTCTAAATGGTGGATTGATTTTTTATGATGTGGGAGTAAGCCAAGAAGCATTACATTTCATAAAGAAGAAAAGTAGGTTACTAAGGATCTTAAAGAGAGAAGTTCATATCAAGGGAATTAAAGTTTCAAGAGTTGACACAATAACTCATTTACTATATTTGATACTATTTGGAAATGATTTTGGTAGGGAAGATAGGGTACTTGATAAGATGTCAAATTTTTTTTTAGCCATTGACATGTAAAATTTATTACCAAAAGTATTCTTTAGTCTATCRCAAGATAGGGGATCCTTGGGCTCATCTAATYCAAACTATATTTCTTTACCAACTTAAAATTTTTKATGACAATATAAAATATCTTGGTTTCCATTCGAAGGAAAATGACTAACTCATGAATGACTAGATGTGGGTGTATGAGAGGGTATCAAGGAGAATAGATTCATGGTGTAATAGGTGGMTCTCCATGGGAGGAAGACTCATGCTAATAAAAAGTGTCATTGAGGCAACACTRGTATATTGGATGTGTTAGCACCTAGGAATACACCCTTTCTAATCTCAATGTGAACTTTGATATCATGCAAATGAATTTCATCTATAAKAAAATAGCAGGTCCTACAATGTCTTGTGTTTGATTTTGGTGCACACAATGAATATTTTTACGACATGGAAATGCCATCCCAATTTTCATTTTCAACAACACTATACCAAGGACATGTGGACTTTAAAAGCTTCATACAAATCATTGGTTTGAGTATTTTTGCAATCATCATGGATCCTAAGGAACAATTTAGATATTTGGAGGTATTGTTATCCCCTTCGCACGATCCTCTAGAGAGATTACACATGATATAAAAGGAGCACTCTATCTACTTTTGGGGATTTATCGCTATTTTAGTGAATAAATTGTTAGAATATCCCTCTTGAAAATCACCTTATCTTGAATATGATTCTAGATATTACTACATGCTAGATCCATGTTCTTCTATAATTTTTTGTATGATATTCTATTAGAAGGTTAATCAAAGAATCTTCTAGAGGAATCACCCCCATGGATATCTCTAGAACACATTTTTATTCAAATAAAGAGAGGGTTCCCCACAAGGAAGCTTCCAGAAACCTTTCATTTAATGTAGCTAGGAAGGTGCCCTACTTATAAGTGTCTAGAACACCCTTTGACATGGTAAAAAATAACTTAACAGATGGGTGCTCTATAAGGTTTTCTAGAGATTTTTGTTAGCCATAAATGTAACAATAAAAGAGAGTCACATTCTACTTAGAAGTCTCTAGAACACCCTTTGAGATGCTCAAAAATAACCTAAGAGGTGGGTTCTCTAGGGTTGACTAGATAGTTCTATTAGATGGAAATGTAACTATAAAGAGAGTCGCATCCTATAAAAGGCAGAGTCACTTAGGTTTGGATTTAACTTTGAGACTATTGGGCTGCAATGAAACTCTTTCTTGGCATTGTGGTTTCTATTGATGGGGTCAACATGAGGGTATCAGAACAAGTTTTACTGACACTTCTTTGTTTAATTGTGCTCTCATGCATTTATACTCGTCAAGGGCTTCAAGTTCAAGATTGTTTGATGCTTAACATATTGTGGGACAACAAGTCAAGGATTAATTCCATGCCTAGGAATTTGAGCAAGGTGGTATTTGAATCTGTTTATGCTATCTTTTTTTTTGTAAGTGAATGTGAGTATCTGTATTACTAAAAAAGACTAATATACAAAAAGAGGAACTCCCTGGTTTGCCAAAAAGGAAATCGGCCCAGGGGTTCCGGAGTTGTGTTCTTTGAGATAATAGAGGGGTATGGTTGGACAACCACATTGGGAAACCAGTCGAATCCCATCATATCCAATTTTTGACAAGCTAGTCATAACAGAAACATAAAAACCACAAAGACAACAATTAAGATTGACCCAGTAAATTCACTGATCATTGGCTAACCCGACGCTAATCAAGGATTATGAGATTCTTCTTTCCATCTTTCGTCTTGTCCTTGCTCTCGTCCTTTTGGGCCACCATGTGGGTCTTCCTGATCTGGGTTGGTGCTCCATTCCCATTAGCTGGTGTGATGTCCATATGATGGACGTAGTGAAAGTATAAGTGGAATTGGGCAACCATTAGCTCCAGCTTCTCCTTCTGGTTCTTCTGGTCCTCTGCAATTCATTTTGTACTAGCGTCTAGATTGTTGAGGTGTCTTAGGATTTCTTTTAGAAATTGTTTTTTTTTCCTTGTTACCCTGTCGGTTGACAACTTTCTTTTATGTGCTCACTTTGCCTATTAACATATTTTTCTGCCATGCCATCTCTACCGTCTTATGGTAGTGGGTTTCCCTAGACTGCGTGGTCCCTGGGTCCGTTATCCAGTCTGCTTCCTAGCTCAGTGCCTTCTAGGATTTTCCCTTGTGCTTGGTAGTGATTTCCCTCTCCCACATGGTGATGGATTATTTTCCTTTTGGTTCAACCAACGCCTGGAAGGTGCCCTTGGCATCTCCGGCCACTTGCTCCATCCTTGAAATACTCCTATGGCTTGTCAGATTTTCTTCCATCTGGGTGTTTATTTTGATGTGCATTGTCTTCATATCCACCATTTTGGTTGGCTTGTGGTGGTTATTTCCTTGAATTCTCCTCCTGTTCCTATCAACCCAGGGGTTCCTTCTTTCCAGGCCCTTGTTTTTGTGGTGACTTCTGTTGTTGCGCTTTTCTCAGCTGCATCTATTCCTAGTGCTTCACCTCTTATGGAAATTCTCTTATTGCAGACTTGTCCTTGCAATCATGGTCTACCTGTAGAGGTGGTCCTTCCTGTCCTTTTTCTTTATCTCAATATGTGTGACCGTGACAATCCATCCATTATCACTGCACCGACCATTTCCCCTGGTCGTTGTGTAACCAACTTTTCTCTTATCCGTACCTATTCTTGGGAGAGGTGTCACCCTACTAGTGCATGGTAAAAAATTTTGTCCTATGTCACTCACAGCCTGTTGAGTCCCATTTGTACTTTCCCCTGCACTAACCCTGCACTTTTTCCTACTGATGTGACCTTGATGTCGTACCCCATATATTGTGTGGTTTGATCCCACATTGTCACTTGTAATCGGGTGTTGGCCATGAAGATTCTTCCTAGATTCGTCATGCCCACCTATTGGCCTTGCACCGCTCCTCATGATGTGACCTTCCATACTTAAGCTGTCATCACAGCCTTTTGTCGCTAGTTGTATTTAGTTTGTTCTGAATTGACCATTTGGGATGTTGCTCCAGGTGGTGTCTAACTATGATCCTTCCTTGTTGACCCCTTCATTAACAATTCTATCCGCTAGGCCATTCGATGACCTGCGTACCCAACACAACTCCATTGTGTTCATCTTTTGCAGATGTTCCTGGATTTTTTGCAGGGAGTGTGCTAAGCGCCAATGTCTCTGAACTTTGCCCACTCTGGTGCCATTTTGGAGTCTCTTCACCGTGTTTATTACCATAGTGGATTCACCTTCCAAGATAGTGTTTTTCATCCTTTCACAACTTAGAATCTCGAGGCTGATCTCCAGGGCTCCGAATTCCACTGCATTGTTAGTTGACTTTCCCATACTCCCAACGTATAGCCGGATTATGTTGTCACCAATATCCCTGATTACCCCGCCCATTCCTGTCATGTCTGGGTTTCCTTTTTCTGCCCCATCAAAATTCAACTTGAGGGACCCTGCTAGAGGGGGATTCCAGTTGTGCTCACCTATTTGGAGTTGAGTTGGTTGTCTTATTTGTGTGTGGTTGCACCCATCTTTTAGGTGAAAGGCTTCTAGGACTCTAGAGTCTCTACTTGCGAGTTGCGCTTCCCCATTCTGGCATTTGTGGCTCTGCATTGTTTCTCTTGTCATGGAGATTATTTTTTCTTTGATTTTACCTTCCGCAAGGCTTTCATTCTTGAAGATGTGTCGATTCCTTTCTTTCCATATTGTCCATATGATCATCCCCAGAATGAGAGTCCAACATAGATTCACCTCTTCATTTTCATTGTAACTCTCATTCCAGTTGTTGATGGTTGTGCAGATGTTACCTCGGGTCCTATTGGACTGTCAAAAAATACCTGCCGCCCAATCCTAGATCTCTGTTATGTAGGTACAATCAATGAGGATATGATTCTTTGTTTCTTCCTTAGCTTGATAGAGGTGGCACCGTGATAGGCCTATGAATCCCCTTTTCCTTAGGTTTTCCTAGGTTAGAATTTGGTTGTGAAGTACTAACCATTTGAAATTTTTTATTTTTGGCCACTAGGGGATACTCCAGAGCTTATCCCATAGTTGCAATGGGTATTCTTGGTATTGGTCCACAATGTAATGTCGGGATTCCTTCAAGTTGAATTCCCCGCCATTTTTCTAGCCCCGTCTTAATTGGTCTTCTTCTTCCAAGACTGCAACTTTCCTTTTCCCCAGTTCCTCCTCCACCTCTGTCACAATTGTTGTGGTCCGATCTCTAGTTTGGGAATTGAGATTGTGCCATATTCTCCATCTTTTTCGATCTATTTCCTGCTTCCAATAGTGGTGGACTTTGGTTTTTCCTTGCACGATCATGTCCTTTAGGAGTTCCTCCCTGTCTGGATTTCCCATTTTGGGTTCCTGTTTCCAGGAATCCTCCCAGAATCTAGTTTATTTACCATTCCTTACTTCCCAGAAGCTGTGTGTTTGGACCCAGGTTTTGTTGCACCAAGCTAGGTTCCAGATGGATGAACCCTCCCTGGTGCCCATAAAACAAATCCGGTCCTAGTCGTTTATGTCTGGGGCATACTTAGCCTTCGAGAGGGTTTCCCATGGGGTAGAAGTTTCTTTAACCCATCGCCACTAGTGTTTCGCCCCATAGGCTTCGTTGGTTACCCGTGGGTCTTGTATCCCTAGTCCTCCATTGCATTTTGTCTTGCAAACCTTCTCCCAAGGCACTAGGGCCCATTTTTTCTTTGTTTCTTCTCCTTGCCATAGGAAGTCCCTTTGGATGGTCCTGATTTTTTGCAGTATTCCTTTGGGGGCGGGAAATACGGACATCATATAGGTTGGAATTGCTTGCAGAACCATCTTGGTCAGTACAAGTCACCCCGCAAGGTTTAGGGATTTGTATGTCTAGTTTTTCACCCTCTCTTGTAGCTTGTTGAGCACCCCTTCCCAAGTTTCCATTTTGTATGCTTTGTCCATCAGAGGGATGCCCAAGTATTTAGTTGGGAGAGTTTTGCGCTCAAAGCCCAAAATATTTGCTAGGTTCCTTTGGATTGCAGGGTTGGTGTTGAAAAATTAGATCACCGATTTGGAATGGTTGATCTCAACTCTCGAGGCTTCCCCAAACTCTTCTAAGATCCTTTTGGAAAAAATTTCTTCCTTGACCATGGGTATGCCATGGAGTAAGGTGTCATCCACGAACTGTTGGTGTGTGGAAGTAGGGAAATTTTCGAAAGGTTTGAGGCCTGTTATTTCTCCACCTGATGTTGCATTTTTTATGCTTCGACTTAGACCTTCCATCATCAGGATGAACATGAAGGGGGATAATGGGTCTCCTTGTCTGATGCCTCTAGTGGGCTGGAAGGGTTTGGTTGGGGCTCCATTTATCAGGAGCGAGTAACTTGTCATTGAGACTAGATTGATAATCGAGCTGATCCAATGTTGGGTGAAACCAAAGGCTTCCAGAGTCTTAACCATGTAGTGCTAACTAATTTTGTCATAGGATTTTTCTAGGTTAAGTTGTATTATCATCCCCCCTCTCCTATGGATTTTCAAGGTGTGGATTAACTCATGGGCATGGATGATGTTGTCCATGATTTTTCGTCCTTCCACAAAACCCGCTTGTTCTTGTGAAATAAGTGTGAGTAGGAGGGGTTTCAATCTATTGGCTATGACATTGGAGATTATCTTGTAAACCATATTGCATAAAGCTATGGGTTTGCAGCGGTCAGGGTCCTTGCTTCATTTTCTTTTGGGATTAGAGTAATCATTGTGGCATTTAACACTTTTAGGATGGAGGTCGACCGTCTAGAGTCCTCCACCACCCTATAAACATCGTGTTTGACCAATTCCCAGTAGGATTTGAAGAATTCCACTATGAAACCATCTGGACCTTTGGTTTTCTCGTTGGGCAATTCCTGGATCACTTGATCAATTTCCTCCTTAGCTATGGGTTTGTTTAGGTTGTTATTTTTTTCCTCGGTGACTAGGTGTGGGATGTGTTGTGTTATCCTTTGGATGGCCTCCGTTCGGTGTTTTTTGGGTTCCTGGTCTATCCCATGGAAGTGACTTACCAGGGTATTTTCAATATCCTTGTGGGATTCTCACTCGATCCCATCCTGATCCTTAATTTTTAGGATTTTGTTATGGGCTCTTCTGGCAATGGTTGTTCTATGAAAAAACTTGGTGTTCCTCTCTCCTTCCTTTAGCCATATGATATGGGAATTTTGGCACCATATAATTTCTTCCTACTAGCATCTTCCTTCCCATTCCTAGGTCATTTGGATCTCTTCCTTTTTTCGATCCTTTGTATAGCCCTCCGCTATGCAAACTTCCTGGAGTCTTCTCATTCTGTCTTCAATATTTTTCTTCTCTTGGTTTATGTTTCCAAACATTTCCTTGTTCCACTCCCTGAGCTTATATTTGATTTACTTTAGTTTCTTATAGAGTTTGAACATCCTCGTCCCTTTCTATGGTTCTTCCTCCCACCACCACTGGTTGATGTTCTCCATGAAGGTGGGGTGTTCAATCCAGAATTCTCAAATCTGAATGGTCTATTCTTCGGGGTGGTTGGGAAGTTTGCTTCTAGTTGGACTGGCTAGTGATCAGAACTCCCCCAGGGAAGGATGTTTCAATCTAAGGTTAACCCTTGCATAATGATGGATTTTGACACCAAGAATCTGTCTAGTCTTGTCACAACCTGATGTTGATTTATCTGTTTATTAGTCCAAGCGAAATGTTTGTTATTGGTTCTGATGTCCACCATCTCCATTGTGTCTATGAACGTTGAGAATTCTTCTGCATCTCTATCCAATCTTCTGGTGCCTCCTTTTTTTCTCCGCAAGTGATGTGATGATGTTGAAGTCCCCTGCCAGGATCCAGTGGAGGTTACTGGAGTGGGATTTTAGGTCTTCTAGGTCTAGAAGTATTCTTCTCTTTTCCTCTATCATCTGGGGTCCATACACATTCGTGCATTGAATCATTTATGTATTCCTAATGATTTTCATGTTAACCGAAAGTGTGTGCCTGATATCCTCGATTGTTATTAGGTTCATCACTTGTGAGTTCCATAAGGTGAGGATACCTCCTACCATCTGTTGTCCTTCGACATCCACCATCTTGTACTTTCTCCATTGTTTTTACTGATTGTTTCCATTCTGTCTACAATGTATTTTGTCTCTTGGATGAAACAGAGGTCTGTTTGTTCCTTCCTAAGTCTATTTCTAAGAATTCTCTGCTTTTGTGGGCTGTTTAGGCCTCTTATATTCCATGTTATAATATTCATTTAAACATGTGGGGGGTATTTGGGAAAGAGATTTTTGATCTTACCTGGGTTTATCAACAGAGCTCCTAGTTCTTGTAGGACTACGATGTTTGATTTCCTGCCTTTTTTCCTTCTCATCTGTTTGGGTGAGAGTTGCGGTTGTCCTTCGCCTGCTTTGATTCCTAGGTGTCCTATCTCCCTGTGTGTGCACTTGAGCCCTTTGGATTTGGCTTCCTCCCTTAGGAGGAATAGGTATTGGATGCGATATAGTTGCTCCGCTGGTACATTG
Source organism: Picea engelmannii (assembly GCA_009831015.1). Taxonomy (NCBI): domain Eukaryota; kingdom Viridiplantae; phylum Streptophyta; class Pinopsida; order Pinales; family Pinaceae; genus Picea; species Picea engelmannii. The sequence continues at coordinate 162,766 of ML813829.1, read as the reverse complement.
TCTACGCCCTACCTTTTCCATTGCTCCAGTATGTTCGGGAGATTGATCCCTTCCCTCTCCACAATGTCTCTAAGATCAAGATATTTTGTTCCTACCTCACTTGGAGTCATTTCCGCGTCTCCATCTACCTCCTACATGGGGATGGGGGTATCTCTGGTTTCTTCATCCATAGGAGTTGCGCTACCCCCTATCCCATCTCCTTTCTTGGGCTATCTCTATCCTCATTTGTTGTTTGTTCCCTAGCTTCTTTAGCTTTTGTCTTTTCCTTTCCTCCTTCCTCCCCTTTGTTTATCTTGTCCCGTCCTTCTATTTTATTCCTGGCCTCCCGATTTCTCCCTGTTGGGGTTTTACTTTGTTACGTGTTAGCTTTTTTCCTGTGGTTTGGTTTTATAAACCCATCCTCATCCTGCTATAGTTTGGTGTTTTCCACTTCTTGTTTTTTAATGATCGGACATTCTCTGATTAGGTGTCCATGTTCATGACATATTTTGCATCTGAAGGGGATCTGCTCATACTCAATGTTTTGTATCCATTCCTTGTCGTTGAATTCCATGCTTATGGAATCTGGGAGTGCCCTCAACACATCCATCTCTATGCAGATTCTTACATAGGATGTGTATCAGCCTTTTAGGGTTGCTTCTGATGTCTTCACATATTTTCCCAGTTTGTTCCCTATTGCTTCAAAGGTGGAAGGTATCTAGTAATCTAACGGTAAGGAGTAAAGTCTCAGCCATACAGGTACATTTTTGAAAGTTTCTTTCTCTGGGGAGAATTTTTCTTTCCATGGGCGCATGTACAGTCCTGCTGAGGCGTGGAAGTATGGTCCCCCATCAAAGATCTTATCCCTATCTTCCAGGTTCATGAAAACTGTTGTAAATAATCCTTTTCAGCCCAGGTGTAGATCCAATTCTTTTCTTGGCTTCCATTGATATTTAATCCAATTGTGCAACGTTCTTTCTGTGGGCCACAAACCCATAAACTTACAGATTAGCGCATGCATCTTCATCTGGTCCCTATAGAGTTGCAATTTTGGATCGTCTAGTATTACCTTGGGTATCATTGTTGTCTTTGGTTTACATGGGTTGCGTCGTTATGCCCCATTGGGGCTCGTCATTTCTTGCTCAACCTTCTAAGTTTCTCTGGATTCTTCCCCCATACCATTTCTTTTCCTCTGGTTGCTTTCCTGACTCTTTTCCAGTTTTGATCCCGAGGTGCTTGTCATTGGTGCCTTGAAAACTATGCCTCGTGGGCCCTTCCCTATGTCTACTACTACTTTCTTGTATGAGGGGGTTCCATTACCACCCCCCTTGGTACTCATGTTGTCCTCTGTTGTGGTCACGACTACCAAACCCTAGCTTGTAGTTGCTCAAATCTGTTTATGCTATCACTATAATAATTTTTTAAAAATTTACAAAGAAGCTTTAGTTTTCCAGGAATCTTATCAGTATTCCAAGAATCTTGTCACCATAATCCATGCAAAGTATTTCTTCCTCGACATTTTCAATATTTAGCTTTGCCTTTTTTGTTGTTAGGGTTTATGTAAGTTTACTATTTATGGTTTGTGGTTTGATTCTCCTTGGAATTTATGAACTGTGTTTTGCTCTAGTTTAGGGTTGTTATGGACACTAACAACCTTCAAGTACCTGAAATGATTTTAAAATCCAAAAAAACCTAAATGAACACCCTTAACAAACCTTAAAGTAATAAAATACTGCCTAAAAATTGAAGTTCTAACATTTAAAACTCCAAAAATAGATAATAAGGGAGAAAATATGTTTGGAAGGGTATATCTTGGGCTTGAAAACACACTGTAACAATAGATTATGAGAATTAGTTATACCTAAACTTGTAAGGAACCCTGTACTCCTGGATCTCCCGCAAGTCACTGGCCTTGAGGCCTCTTGCCCTCCCCTTCCTCCAACGTAGCGGGCGTAGCTCTCCCTACCGTCTCAGCTAAGATCCAATGGCGGCCTCCCTGACCTCTTCAAAGCATGGAGGCACTCCTCTTGGTGTAGTTGTGGCAGCGGATGTTGGCCTCCCTCCATTGGTCATGGATCTCTCTTCTGGGCCGCCCTCTCATGCAAGCACGACCCCTGGTGCTTTGTTGGAAGAGATCACACTAGTTTTGACCCCTTCCTTTAAAGAGGTGGCTTCATGCCATAGATTTCTTTCTGGTCTGCATGTGGCATCCCTTGAGGCTGCCTCTCATCAAGGTCGACCATCTAGGTTGCATGCAGCAGTTCTAGAAGCTTCGACAGTCTCCGTTCAAATGCCAAACGAAGCCCTAACTCATGCTTTCCATTACAACAAGCATACACTAGTTTGCAGGTTTAACGGATATTGGAACAATCTGGCAGATCTGCTCTCCGAGATCTCTTCCTAATGGTACCCGCTTTTAGAGGGAGAAGTTATTACTTGTCCTTGTGCAAAGGGGTTTTTTGTAGTAGTTTTCGGTTCTACAGGCGATAGAGACAAGGTGTTTAATGTCGGGCTGTGTGTTGGGCACCAAATCGGGCTATCTTTCTGCTGCATTTTCATTATCTTTTTGACGTTTTTACACTTATTTACCTATGTTTACTATGCTAAAACCGTGAGGTAAATACCCCTACCATTGTATATTGGAATATTTTATTAATCAAGTAAAGTCATGAAGTTTTGCCTATTCGTAGCACTAAAACAAATGTTTGACTGTAGCTTCTAGAGAACAGGACCGGGGCTTCATCTCGCAGCAGATCCACTCTTCATAGAAACAACCAAGCCATAAAGAGGCTGCACAGCTGGAGTCGCATATCCCTAAAACATCTTGGGCATTTCACGATCCTATCCATCTCGTACTAGTGCCGTTCCAAATAATGTATATTTTTGGGGATATAGTTACCATGTTTTGGGGAAAGAGGTTGTTCTCCCTTTTGATGTATAAAAGACAGTTTATTCCTATAACTGAGGAGGTCCCTCTTGAGATTGTAATAACCTTTTTCATATTTATAAAATACTATCTATTTTGTTGTCTTCATCTTCACTGTAACCAACGCAGCCCTGATCAAAGAGCTAGGACCGCTCTTCTGATCAGGTGTTGTGTCTTCCTCTGTGTGTTATTTATCATTTTTATGTTTGATGTTACAATATATTATTTATCAGTTTTATGCTTGTTGTTATCGCTCCAAGTAACTCTTTAGGGTTGTAGGCTAAGGATGCTTGGTAACTTAAGAAATCATGAATAATAAAAGTGTGGATCAATGGGATAACTGAGAATAGCTAATGGGAAGACAACTCACAATGCAATCGAATGAAACAGTGATTTTAGGAATCAATGAACAGAGAGAGTAATATCAAAAGGTATGGAGAAAGTTGATCTAGATAATCGAGTACAGCAGTGTGTAGGATCATACAAGCCAACAAGGATTCCTTTAGTTCAAGTTTATGAGCTAAATAAGAAGATGACAGTTCTTAATAGCTGAGCTAAACTGAAATAAAGTACAGAACATGAGATAGATAAAGAAATCTGCCATTAACAACAAAAGAAGATTGATTCTGTATTGAAAAATAAGTGTCTTAGTACAATAGCCAAAGAGTCTCCAAAATTGAACCCTTGTTTCATATAAAAAACAGGCATTTATAGCCTCTTACAAATAGTTATACAAATCCTAAAAACATGGATCTGTATTTAATAAAGACAACTCAATTCTATCTAAACAACTTGCAAATAAAAACTTTAACAACTAAACTTAATAATCGAACTGTCTTCAATCTCCAAAATCGCCATCTGCATCCTTCAGCTCCTGGTATCTGCAATGTGGTGAAAAATAGAAGGACACCTGTCTTTGACTATTGGATTTACCAATGTTTATGGTCGATTTTTTAGGAAATGGTTTTGCATGTGTTACCAAAATTCTCTCGAATCCCTGATGCTGAACTTCTTGCATGCGATCTAATAGCCCACTGATACAATAGAGCCCCTTCAAAACCTGTTTGGAATGAACTGTGTTGTCCTTGGCTTCAAAAATTAGTTTTCCAGCTTTCAACAGTGCATTCCTTATATTTTTCGTGGGTTAGCTGTTGAAAGCTGTCACTTTCCACAACTAACGGGTAATAAAATAATAGCCTTGCGCTGTTGAAAGTCCCAATTGCGCACAAAATGAATTTTCACCTCCAAATTTTGATTTCAAACAAAACTCAGTGGGTATCCGATTTCTCACCTTGCATATTAACGGCAACTTGAGCGAGTACCTTCAGATCTGGATGGGTTTTTTGGCTTAGTTTTTGTTTCAACCTCCTTATCTTCCTTTTGAGGCGTTTGGCAAGCCACCACAAGCTGTTGTAGTCTTTGGTGAGTTTTTTCTTCCTCTTCTTCTCTCTAACACTTTCCTTAGCCAATCTTTCGAATGAAGCATTGGTCTTAGCGAAGTTATCAGATAACTTCTTATACCTTTCTTTAATCACCCGCTCCAAGACCTCTTGTTGGGAGATTACCTCCTTGAGATGTTTGATCTTCTGAGACTTCTTTGATCTGAGGTTTTTTGATGATTCTCCCTGTTCTGTCTGATTGAAGGTTTCATAGTTCTATGCACACTCAGCTGACTGCTCAGAACTCTTGATGACCAGGCATTGATTTTGCTGCTCAGATTCTGAATCTGAATAGGGCAAGTTAAGTGTATTCTTCCCTGTACTCTGCTCTGTAGGATGCCCTGTATTCTGCTGTGTAGTCTGCTCTGTGGTCTGCTCAAAATTTAACTTTCTCTTCAACCTGTGATGCTTTGCTCCAGATATTCTGTCTTCTGAAGGCCCTGGCAGGGTCCTTCTTTTTCTTGAACTGCTTTGAGGAGATGATTGTTTCTTTGAACCCTTCATCTGTTCATTTGTAGTCTAGTTCTAGATTTCAAAACCTTCCCAGAAAAGAAAGTGCTCCTAGCTCCTTCCCTATTTTTTCAATTCCTTTAGGATAATCAATTTTATGAGGCCGAGGTGACACAGAGTAGTTTTCATGCTCAAGGGTTGAGCTCTAATCCTCTTGCAAACCTTAGTCAAACTTTGATATAGAAAATAAGCCAAATTAATAGGGGTCTTGCCTGTGAAATGATCCAGTAGTTTGAAGTGGTACATAATCAGTTTATCATATCTTCCCTCCGAGGTAATGTACAATTGGATACCTTTGAACAATTCCTGCCATTGTTCATCTAGATATGAAACTAGCATACCTTTTTTCCATGCTTTGTCCCTGTACCCCTCTTTCAAATAAACTCTGAAATCCAAATTTTTGGGAGCAGTGGTTTTAAACCAGCTCTGACTAGTTCTTGGTAAACTTGTAGTTGCGGCAATGACAACCTCATCCACTTTGATTTCCATGGACCCGACGTGAGCTTTATTGCCATCGAAAGTCTTGGCAAAGGATTCTGTTGTAGCCTGGTGGCACCCAACTTGCAACCTTTCGATGAATTCCATACACCCTGCATTCGAAAAATGCTTTTGAACTTCGGGATGTGTTTGTAAAAAGGACAGGTTATCCAGCTCTCTTTTGAGTAGAGCACCACTGCGTTTTCTCACCATTCTGTAGCTCGCAAATCCCGATAATTTGTAACCCCTGTAATTGCCAGTCGAGCCGAGGTTCTGCGCTGTTGAAAGCAGTTCGGGCTTCGGCTTTGTTTTGAAACAAATGAAACTTCAAAAGACTTCCAGAGATGATTTGTGATATGGAAACCACTATTTGATTTGATGTTGTCAGGCCGACGGTACCTCCTCTGTACCTGCATCACCGAACTCGAACTTGCCATCCCAGATGCCATGAGTGTTGAGCGTGAGTTCTGGGCCGGATTCGAATTACAGTCCTATTCTGACATGCATAATTGAGTTTCTATCATTACCCACTCTCATCAGCGCATATTTTTGATTTGCCTGACGTGGGGTGATCATATCATCATTACCTTCAGACGTGGATATCACGCACGTGATTCCCACTTTCTTCAACAATGGCCCATGGAAAACGCCTCTATCAACTGTTCACTTGCCACTTTCACCAGCTCGCGACTCTGTGGAAAATCCCTGTTAGCTGTGGAAAGTATTCACTTTCAACAGTGCACCGGTTTTTAAAGAACACTCCTTAGCTATGGAAAGTATGCGCTTTCAACAACGCACGACCCGTGAAACTAATTCTAGCTCATTTTGAAATTCACCACTTTCCACAGCACAAAGACTTATGAAAAGTGCTCCTTAGTTGCTGAAAGTCACCACTTTCCACAACGCACACTCAACTTTTGGACACACGTTAGCTGTGGAAAGTGAAAAATGAAAATTTTGAAAAGAAGACTTTATGGGTCAAATTATTTTCTAAGACAAAACCAAAACCTAAAATTTTTGCAGCTATAAAAACTCAAAAATAACTTGAGGACACTACCGATAGCCATGATATCCACTACAAAACTCAACCAAAAGGACGGTTTGATTTTGGGAGTTAACACTTGCTGTTACAGTACGTTATTTATCAGTTTTATGCTTGTTGTTACAGTGTTATTTATTAGTTTATGCTTGTTGTTACAGAGTGTGATTCTTATGAGTGATTTTCAGTTAATCCAATTGACAGTAATGTTTGAATCTTAATCGTGAACCCTTGGATAGAACGAATTGTACTCTTGCCCCTACATATACCTTGTGCATTTCCTTGAAAGGATACACACCCAGATTGATAAATTAATGTAGGAAAAGGGTGAATAAATCGTTCATACTTGAACACCAACATTTTGGCACCGTTGTCGGGGAGGCTAACAAGGTGCAAGATAACGATCCAGACCAACTAGAGGGTTAATCTCTCGTCCTGGGGAGAGAACGGGTTTTCTCACTCTGCTTTAGGTCCTGAGCGTAGGTGATATTTCTGATTGTTTTTATTTTTTATTTTTCCTCTTTTGTCAATCTCTTGTCCTGGGGAGGGAGGAGTCTTTTGACACCCTGCTCTAGACCTTGAGTTAGATTTATTTCTTTCAAACCCTTGTGTTTTTTTTGGAAACCCTAGCTTTTACCCTAGGGAGGGAGGAGTCTTTTGATTCCCTGCTTTAGATTTGGAAAGTATCAGGTCTTTTCCATGGTGTGTTTTGTTCTTTTCCAGGGGAGGGAAGAGTCCTTTGATGCCCTGCTCTGGGCCCTGAACCATAGATTCCTGTTTTTTTTTAGCTGCCTTTCTTTTTCATAAGATATTTTGTCTTGGGGAAGGAATGGTCCTTTGACACCTTACTTCAAGACTAAATCATTGTAGGTTCATGCCAAGACCCTCCATCATACCAACACTTGTATGAATAAAGAACCGGATAACGTGGGCAAAAGGAAAGCCCCAAAGAAGGGAGGACCAGATTTGGGAAGAAAGACCTACATCCAACAGATTATTGAAAAGGCTAAGTTAGAAACATCATCCCGTGCAGCCGTGAGACCAAGGCCATGAAGAGTGAAGTCTGAGGGACAATCAGTAAACCAACCAATGTTGTCTACATCACTCTTGGGTGATAAAACATAGCAGGTCCCTCCAACAGTTGAAGAAACATCTAGTAGCATACCTAACCAAGGAAATATTATGCTGGTAACAAAAGGGGAAGAGTTCGCAAGTAGAACCTCGACAGAGTCAGACCATTCCAACAAGAGAGAGGAGGTTGTAGATGAGGGATCAAGTCATCAAAACATAGGAGAAGGGATCGAAGGAATATTTGCATCACCAAGGGATCTGGGAAGTGTTTCCAAAGCAACTCGGATCCAAGGGTAAGGAAGTCTCATCCACCTCCTACAGAGTCTGGTGAAATACCCAGTGGTTATTGGAAGATATTTATGGCTCCCACAACCTCCACTATCGAGTTTCCAATCGAAAACATGGGAGTAGGTGCACCCACTAAGCCTATCCCATTAGCAACCTTACCAAACTTTCATGGGCTTGTTTCAGAAGATCCTGACACATTTCTATTCAAATTCGACATAGTGTGCCGAGGGTATGACTATACGATGGAAGCCCAAAAGTTAAAAAAAAATTCCCTCGACATTAAAAGGGACGACTCTGCGATGGTTTATGATCCTTGGAGGAAGCACTATTTCCACATGGGATGATATGCGGACAACTTTTCTGGAAAAATATCAGGATTACTGTAAATCCCGGAACATTAAGGAAAAGCTTTTCAAGTTTTCACAAAAAGAATATGAGAGTTTGGAAGATTGTGTGGAACGATTCAAGTACACTTTACAGAGGTCGGGTCACTTTGACCTGGATAAGGAAATTCTAAAAATCATTCTCCTCCAATCTTTCCGTGAGGACTCAATGGAACTATTGAACATTGTGGGAAAATGAGACATCTCTAAGGAAATCTTCGAAGGTATCTGTGAATTATGCATTCAATGCTCAAGGGGGCTTGCAAGAAACAAACAAGGAATTCGCTCAGTAAAAGGGTCTGGCGAAGGTGTTACAAAAACATAAATCGGAAACCTGCTAGACAATCTGAAGATGGATATCCTCAGCACCCTGTCAGCACAGATGTATACACTGCAAGTAAAATAGAAGCAACTGGAATTGGATAGGAACATGGCGATATTTTTCCCGATGTGTAGAAAGAAGCATCCAAAGAGGGAATTCCCACTAAACTCCATAGAGGAATGTGAAATCTGCGAGCTAAATCATGCAACAAGCTCATGCCCCTCCCTGCTAGGCCTGAAAGCAGTATTTCAAGGAATAGGGAAAGACATGGAGCAACTGTACCTCATGGGGTCTAGAAATCCATGGAGACCTCGACCACCAATGGGAAATCAAGGTATGTACTCAGATCCATCTCAGTATTTCAATACTTCCAATATGAATCCTCAGTCCATGCCCTATCCTTTTATGTGGCCACAATACCAGTTCCCACCATGGCAACAGTGGAACCCTCAAGCCAGTTCAAGCTCCCCATGGGATCCAACTTGGAGAGGATCCCTTCCTGGGCAGTTTACTCAATCAATGCCACAACAACAACTCCAACTTCCCTCTAATGTGCCTTCGAGTAACCAACCTACCCATCCTCAGCTTCCAATCCACCTGATCTGATTCCTAATAGCAGGGGAGTTCATCAAACTGACATTCTTAACCTACCTTCATATAGCATTTCCACAAAGTTGTATGAAATGAATCTATGATCAGGGCGGACAATTAATGTTCAACCTCCTCCAGCTATCCTTGAACAACTTGATAGTGAAGGTAAGGAATCATAACCAATTAGTAAAGAGCTAAAACAAACTGATAGAAACCAAGCATCTCCTGTAAAACAACATCAATCTAAACCACCTTACCCAGAGAGACTAACTTTAAGAAAATCAAGCCCTCAAGCTGAATTTGATTTATTAGGAGAACTGTATAACTTATTTGTTAAAATTCCCTTTCTATAAGCTATGAAGGATGTGCCAATATATGCAAAGACTCTTAGGGAATATTATTCAAAGAAATCCAAAGACCCCCTTACCATTCATGTTATGGGAAAATTATCATATTTCATGACAGGAAAGTCAATGTCTGAAAAGTATGGAGATCTGGGGAACCCAATTCTGACAGTACAAATGAATGGGGTACAGATTCTGAATGTGCTGGTAGACCTGGGTGATGCCATTAATGTTATCACCACTGAAACCATGCATTAGGTCTTTGTAACTTGAAACATACACCCACAGTATTGGAATTGGCAGATCAATCCACAGTCAAACCTGTAGGAAAGTTGGAAGATGTAACAATTTCAGTAGATTCATGGCATTATCCCATAGATTTCCTAGTCTTATAGATGCAATCTTTGGTGGGCGGCCATCCTTTGATTTTGGGTAGACCTTGGTTGTCTACTGCAGATGCTTACATAGGGTGTCAATCAGGGCACATGGTTATTTCCAATGGGCACAACATTAATAACTTAGTGTTATACCCACCTACAGAACCAAACCCATCTGTAAACTAGAAGGAAACAAGAAAATTTTATCTAGGAAAGAGTTTGAAACAGAAAATGAGGAATCGATGCTAGTTCTCACTATTGGACAAGCCCTTTAGTTGAAAATAGAATCGGAAGACGATGTAATTACCTCTTTTATGGATGATCCTTGCTCCATTTCCGAAACAAATCAACAATTCCTAGAATCTATCCTAAGCTGTGAAACTCGGGAAACAATTGAAACAACAGAAGGATCATAGCAGCTACCTGTTGATGCACCAAGTGAAAGTGTCCTGTAGATCTAGAACCAAGGAAAACCTTGAATATTAATCCAACCCTATCAGAATCCCAGAAGAAGCAACTCGTGGATGTCCTTCGGAAGTAAAAAGAGTCCTTCGCCTAGGATTATACAGATATGAAAGGGATCCCTGCTAATTCATGTACCCATCATATATACATTAAGGAGGATTTTCGTCCTGTGAGACAACCTTAGAGAAGTATGAACCCCGCATTGATAAATGTTGTGAAAGAAGAACTTCAGAAATTACTAGACGTAGGTTTTATTTACCCCATCTCAGATAGCCAATGGGTCTGCCCATTATTAATGGTCCCTAAGAAAAATGGTAAATGGAAAATATGTGTCGATTATTGAGAATTAAATAAGGCAACACAGAAAGATCATTTTCCTTTGCCATTTATTGATCAAGTTCTGGACATTGGCTGGCAAAAAGTTTTTTTATTTTCTAGATGGGTTTAGTGGGTATAACTAGATCCAGATAGTTCCTGAAGATCAGGATAAAACCACTTTCACATGCCCCTGGGGAACATTCACATACTGGGTCCTTCCTTTTGGCTTGTGTAATGCTCCTGCAACGTTCCAGAGGGTAATTTTGGGAATCTTATTTGATTTGATAGATGATAGTGTTGAAATCTACATGGATGACTTTACTCCATATGGGGATTCATTTCTTGAAGGACTGAAAAATTTAGAAAAAGTTCTCGAAAGGTGTATACAAGCGCGTGTCTCGTTGAGTACGACAAAATGTCATGTGATGATGGAAGAAGGAATTGTTCTGGGACATTTGTTCTCAGCTAAAGGAATCTGAATGGATCAAGCAAAGACAAAGGTAATTTAGCATTTCTAGACACCCAAAACACCCATGCAGGTACGCAACTTTATTGGTTGTGCTGGTTATTACAGGCGTTTTATAGAAAATTTTGCTAAAGTAGCACATCCACTTTTTCAATTACTAACAAAGGACTCAGATTTTGTGTGGATAGAAGAATGTGATACATCCTTTACGCAAATTAAGGAATTGGTCTATAGCACTCCAATCCTTAGAGGGCCAGACTAGGCATTACCTTTCCATATTCACATGGATGCTTCCCAAACAACGGTTGGTGTAGTATTAGAACAACAAGAGGACAAAATACCATACACAGTTTACTATGTTAGTAAGAATTTGGCTCCTGCTGAATTAAACTACACAGTGACTGAGAAAGAGTTCCGTGTTGTCATGTACACCATCAATAAATTCCGACACTACATTATTGGGTATCCTACCTTTGTGCATACTGATCATGCAACTATCAGGAATTTAATGAATAAACCTGTTACCCCTGGTCGTATCACAAGATGGATTTTGTTACTATAGGAATTTGATATTACTATAGTAGATAAACCAGGGAAGGACAATGTGGTTGCAGATTTCTTATCTAGGATAGAACATGAGGGTAAGGATACAGCAATTGAAGATAATTTTCCAGATGAACATCTTTTTGTAGTATCTGCTAACACTTTGTGGTATGCAGATATTGCTAATTATCTTGCTTCAAGGAAGGTGCCTCATCATCTGTCATATAAGGAGAAAAGGAAGATTATTCACCAGAGTACCTGATATTCATGGATGGTAAGATATCTCTTTCATATAGGGGTTGACCAACAGATTCAGTGTTGTGTGGCAGAAGATAATATCTATGAGATATTGAAGGCTGCACATGATGGACCATGTGGAGGACATTTTGCAGATAAAAGAATAGGTCACAAAGTGCTGCAAATGGGATATTACTGGCCCTCCATATTTTGTTATGCCCGGGATGATGTTCGAAGGTGTGATAGCTGTCAACGGATGGTACAACCTGGGAAAGAAGATGAAATGCCTCTACAGCCCCAGATAGTCCTTGAACCGTTTGAGAAATGGGCCATTGATTTTTTTGGACCCTTCAACCCACCTTCTCATTAGAAATCTTACATCCTAGTCTACACTGATTATGTAACTAAATGGGTGGAAGCCAGAGCGGTCACAAGACCAACAGAACAAGTAGTGGCAGACTTTATTTTTGAAGAAATCTTTGCCCGATACGGTACCCCAAGGGAAATTGTGTCAGATGGAGGATCACAGTTCACATCTCACATGATAGGAAAGATGATGCAGAAATATGGAGTCAAACATAGAGTGAAAACCCCCTATCACCCCCAGGTGAATGGGCAAGTAGAAAGCACAAACAAGGTATTGGAAAATATCTTGACAAAGACAGTAGCAAGTCATCACCAAGACTGGGCACATAAACTTCCAGAAGCTTTATGGGCATACAACACAACATGCCGAAACACAACTGGGTTTTCTCCATTTGAATTAGTCTATGGGAAAGTCCCCTTGTTTCCAGTGGAATTTGAGATCAGTACACTCAGGACAACTCTAGAAGTAGGCCTAGACCCATCAGAAGCACAGAAACATCGACTGGAATAGCTGAATGAGTTGGATGAGATTCAGTTAGTAGCTATCCAGAAGACCACTACTGTTCAACAACAAAGAATGAGGTGGCATGATAAATTTATCAAAAGTAAGGTGTTTCATGTGGGAGATTGGGCATTATTGTACGATTCCCGATTTAAGGATTTCAAAGGCAATCTTTGCACTCGCTAGATGGGGCCATATCAAGTGGATGTAGTGTTCGACAATGGAATGGTTAGATTAGTTACAATAGATGAGAATCATACCTCATTCTTAGTAAACAGACACCGTCTAAAACTATACCATCGTCCAGCTTCTAGAGATGCCTTTGCTAAACACCTTTCTGACTCATTTGATTTAATGGTTGTTGGGATGGACACTCTCACTCTGCCCTAATATATATATATATATATATATAAACAAAACAAAAAAAAATTCTTACTTGTTTGTATTTTGCAGGAATAACAAAGGAATATGGCCAGGAGAAATGTAACACTCGGCGCTGTTACTCCACTGGTGCTGCTATAAAGATGTTGTTGTTACTCCACTGGTGTGTAATGATTACTTCACTACATGCTGTTACTTTGCAATTGTCATTACTCTGTCAATGATGTTACTCCGCAACTGTCGTTACTCTACCGGTACCGTTACTCTGCAACTGCTAGTTCTCCGCCGGTGCTATTACTCCGCAACTGCCATTACTCCACAACTGTCATTACTCTGCAACTGCCATTACTCCACAACTGTCATTACTCCGCAACTGTTGTTACTCTGCAACTATCGTTACTCCACAACTGCCATTACTCCGCAACTATTGTTACTCCACAAATGTCATTACTCCGCCGGTGTTGTTACTCCGCAACTGCCGCTACTCCGTCGTCGCCATTACTCCATCGTCATCGTTACTCCATCATTGTCATTACTCTGCCATTATTGTTACTCACTGTTGTTGTTACTCCTTGCTGTCATTACACCCTATTGTCATTACTCTGTCAAACCTTTTGCTGCCACTCCACCATAAGGTAGGTCCCCAGGTACGTCTCCGCCGACTTTTATGGATTTAATTAAAATATTCCAAAAAGACAACAAAACGTGTTGTGGACAGCCATAATTAAGTTGGGGGGGGGGGACCGCCATAATAAATGATGAAATTTATGAACAATTATGACACACGATTCTCACCAAAAGAAATTATGACACACGATCCTCACCAATTAGAATCCAATGATCTCGGTACCCTGTAATCATAACTTGATATGTTGAAATGCGTACTCATACATGCAGAATAATAACCAGTTACCTCCCCAAAACGCTGCATTAAATTTCTGATAGTACCACCACAATCTGTCATCATTTTCAAACATACCAACACTGTTTTATCCGTTGTTCCCAAAAACAATATGACTTTATTTCAGTTGCCAATGGTTTGGAGCCCTGTCATTTTCCCCCTACCAGCTAACTGCATTCGTCATGCTGACTCCGCCTCTGTAGCAATGGGTGGATGATCTATGTGGCATGAACCCGAAGACACAACGAGAGTTTGGAACAATCATGAGGTATGGTAGGTCTTTGAGAACACAGACTGGAATGTTTACTTTGACAGGTTGAAAGGGTGAAACGAAGAAATTGCGATGAAATTCGCACTCAACTTGAGAGAAGGAAGCTCTCGGGTGCGTGGAATTGAAATTTCTGTAATAGAGGAAGCCATCGCAGAAGTCACTGGACTCCCTCAAAATAGACAACGATGGTTTTCAAGAAGTTCTTTCCTCTCAGAGTTTCCTGAAGCATTTTTATAGGCAGGAGAAAGCATTGTGCAGAAGGGTCGAGGATACGACTGAAATTCGTTGCCGCATCCATGGAAGGAAGTAGCAGAGTTCGTCATGAGATATATGACTTGCGAAGGGAGATACTCCACCATATTCAAATACCATCTCCAAATACTAACTCACTTGCGATTTCCCCAAGCAGAGGCTTTCTCACTGAATGTGCCTTATTTCTTATTGAGAAACCTTCACCTAATGACACATTCAGCTCAGGAGTCACAATAGGTATTGGAAACCATCATCCACCATGGGTTGGTTCAACTATTAGTAATGAATGCCATCAGACAAATCCTAATCCCATGGGAACTATTTTGGGATTCCATAGAGGAAGAAGTAGCAGCCACTGTGGTTGCTAGGGAAAATGAACCATAAGCCATGGGGGGGGAAAATGCAAGAGAATATGACTATGTTTACCAAGAGGAACCAGAAGAGATGGAGATGGAAGCTAAAGCATTTGAAGAAGAGGCTTCTCCCCAAGAGCAAGCCGAAACCATGGAACCAATGGAAGATACAGAAGTTGATACAGAAAGGCCCACTAGTACCATGGCCGAGGATGCCCCACAAGAACCAACCTCGCCTGTGAAACTAGAAGAACAATTTGATAGCATGATAACCATAGAATTAGGGTCACAACAGACATGAGTGGGTGAATTGGTCGATATTACGACCGAAAGTACTCCACAGGAACCTCCTGTCACCATGAAATTGATGGAGGAGGATAATCAGAATGAAGAAGTGGTCGTGACCACTTCGACCATAGAGCTCGTGGAAGAAGTGCTGGTAGAACTAGGGTGTGAAGTTGGCGCTGAACCACAAGAACCAACGTCAACCTCAATACTAGATATTGAAGATCCCTGCCATTTCTCCTTTTTCTCCTTTATTCCAAGAGGATCAAGGTGAACTCATTCCCTTCGACGCATATAAGAAGATCTCGCCATTCCTCCAATTCTATCATAAAATCCACAACCATGTGAGGTAGATGATACTCAAACAAACACCTTAGAAGGAGAGAATATCGCAAGGGAACCACCGGTCATGGTGAGTGCACAACAAGAGGAAATAGCTGTAGGTGAAGAGGAGGGACCAAGCGAAGTAGTCCCGATGAATGAGCCAATGGAAGAGCCAGGCGAGAAGGTCGTAAGACTCCCAGCCAAACAAAAACATCATCCACAGTTTAAAGAGACAATGCAGCTTAAGATGGAGGTCAGGAAACTAAGGAAACAAGTACACAAAATGCAAGAGCAGATGAAGAAATCCAAGTAGAAAGCTCGAAAGTCCAAGGCCATAGGAATAGAAACAGAGACTTAGACGGACCATGTAGCCATAACCTCTGTTGCTACTCAAACAGACTCGGTCGAGCGATTATTTGAAGACCATGAGCATGCCTTAACGGTCGAAGTGCAAACTTGGAAATATACTGTGGCTCAGTATCAAAATGAGATTAGAATAACTCAGGAGCGAGCCTCCAAAACTATTTTTGAATATGTGGAGCGTATAGACATCATGAGATTAAGGCATGCGAAGTAGCAACTCAAGATTGAGCAGCTGGAAAAACAAATGGCAGAGTTGAAAACAGATAAGGAGCAGATGTTTAATTTAGCGCAAGAGGTGATGGCATGTCTCCCTCCTTCTTCTTGTTATTCTTTATTCTTACATGAACGTTTCCTTCTATTCTGCATAGATAGAATAAAAAATGAGATTAGTTATAAAATAGAAAATGGTGTACAATTCCTCTGAATAATGAGGCACCACAACGTGCCAACTCAACATTTGATGTGTGAATTTTACCTGCATGGATATCTATTTCACCTGGACAGATATTTCAATCCAGTCCCGTATGTGGGAAACATTCATTTAAGGGGCCTCACCTCTTACACTTTCAACCAGATCAGTTGGCAGAAGGCTTTTAACACATTTGAATCTAATTAGGTTACAAAGATGTTTATGGTAAGAGGAGAACCTGAGAGGTCAGTCACCATGTTTAATAAACAAAAAACATTTTGGGAATTGAGGCAAATAGAGATAGAGTGCCGAGGACACAAAATTGGTGCCTTGATCTTTGTGTTAAGCAAATAGTCACATTTCATGAAGAATCTCTTGATTGCTGTCAGAAAAGGTGGATGATGACACCTATAGCTGTCCAGAATAGGGAACCTTTTGGAGCACCAAATTTTGCACGAGTTCTCCCCAAAGTGCCCAGATATGTGGCATGTATCTGAACAAGTGGGGTCCGATGGATAGAACTCCGGTTTCAGTTTCCCACTATTTGGTTGCCAATAGAAGATTACACTCCATCGTATATCATCTTGGAAGATTGGTGGGAAGATTTCCACCTCTCCGATGGTTTTAAATTTCCAGGAACAGAGATGGTCGAAGAACATGATATCGCCCATTTTCAGGAAGCCAACAGTCAGCGAAATCCAGACCTACGGAGGTGGCGAACTGCATGAGGGCATGCAGAAGGCTAGTTGGGGGGAGATGTTGGGCACAAAATTAGGTTGTCTTTATGCTGCATTTTCATTACCTTTTTTACCTTTTTACACTTATTTACCTATGTTTACTATGCTAAAACCATGAGATAAATACCCCTACCGTTGTCTATTGGAATATTTTATTAATGAAGTAAAGTCGCGTAGTTTTTCCTATTCGCAACACTAAAACGAATGTTTGACCACAACTTCTAGAGAACAGGACTAGGGCTTCATCTCACAGCATATATGCTCTTCACAACAACAACCAAGCCATAAAGAGGCCGCACAGTTGGAGTCGCAGATCCCTAAACCATCTTGGGAATTTTACGATCCTATCCATCTGGTACTGGCGTCGTTCCAACTAATGTATATTTTGGGGATACGGTTACCATGTTTTCGGGAAAGAGGTTGTTCTCCCTTTTGATGTATAAAAGATAGTTTATTCCTGTAACTGAGGAGGTCCCTCTTAAGATTGTAATAACTTTTTTTAGATTTATAAAATACTATCTATTTTGCTGTCTTCATCTTCGCTGTAACCAAAGCAGCCCTGATTAGAGAGCTAGGCCCGCTCTTCTGATCAAGTGCTGCATCTTCATGTGTGTGTTATTTATCAGTTTTATGTTTGTTGTTACAGTACATTATTTATCAGTTTTATGCTTGCTTTTACAGTACGTTATTTATCAGTTTTATGCTTGATGTTACAATGTTATTTATTAGTTTATGCTTGTTGTTACAGCCTGTGATTCTTATGAGTGCTTTTCAATTAATCCAATTGATAGTAATGTTTGAATCTTAATCATGAACCCTTGGCTAGAACGAATTGTACTCTTGCCCCTGCATATACCTTGCACGTTTCCTTGAAAGGATACGCACCTGGATTGATAAATTAATGTAGGAAAAGGGTGAATAAATCATTCATACCTGAACTCCAACACCATGGTTATGGGGTAGAGCAGGCCTGTCCATGCAACTATGGACCCCTATCTTCGACCCATCCATGGACTGTATCTCTTCAGCTCCAGTCTGGGTGAGACTTCCATACTTTCCCCTGCATTTCTAGGGGGATGAGTCTCTTAAATCTATTGGCAATGGCCTCAACAAGTTTCTCTGCAGAAGTCTGGACTCCAAGCCAGCCCTCTCCACCTTCGCTCGAATCTGTGTTGAAATGTATTTCTCCAAAGGTTTCCCAGCTGACATAATTCTTCAAGGAAAGGACTATTCAAGGACCCAAATCCTCAACTATGATAATCTCAGTTTCAGGTGTAGGAACTGCTTCAAAATGGGGCAATTAGCCCATAGTTGTGGAAAACAACCCGGGAAAAAAAAGTCATCCAAAAGCCAAAGACCCACCTGGTGGACGGGGGCACCATCAGAACCGTGAACTGAAAGAAAGGCCCAGGAAGTGGTAGAAGAAGTATAAGTAGAAGATGAAGTTGAAACCAAACCCCCTGCTAAAGGGAAAGCTCAAGCAAAAGCCACTCCCAAGTCGCCCACCCAGCTAGAACCCCAGACCTCATGCTGGGCATACCTAGCCGACGAGGAAGACCCTCTAGACCTGTTGGAAAGTCAATCTATGGACCAAAGTATTGAATGGAAAATGGTGTCAAAAAATAAAAAAAAATTCCAGGCAGGAAATGATGTAATAACGCGAAGCCGTTCAGGCTCGCTGAAATAGTTTTATTTCCATGATTTTGTAATGAGTTAGGATCTTCAGGCAATAGTTTTCTAGTTTTCAAGAAAATATTTACCGATGTATCGAACCCAGTGGCATGTCCATTGTTATTAATACAAAGCTCCATTAAAAGTTTCTGTCAAAAAAAAAAAAAAACAATAGATTATGAGAATCCCTATTTTCCTTATGCACCATGAAAGAAGAAACGCCTACAAACTGCATCTGTTATGATGTCCTAGCTACTTTAGTGTGTTTTCCTCAAGTCATATTGGTACACTAAAGGAGAGAGACAACAAGAAAAAATGTACAGGAGAAATGACTTTGTCAGATGGTTCATGGGATTTTGTAGACAAATCTCTTCCTTTTATGGTATGCTTGTTGGGTAGAGTTGTTTTCTTCCGCAATATAATATTAAGTGTGTTTGATGTACAAACATTCTCATCCATTTTAACATAGTATGAGAAAATTAATGTAAACATGGTATGAAATTTGAAAGCCGAGGGTTCAAATATCAAAGGATTTTATGCCATATCTGTGCTTCGTGGATATATTTTGAGAAAGGATCACATTAAAAAAATTTGTACAACTGACTTTGTGAATTCAACCTGTGTGCACATTAAATCTGTGTTGTTAAATACTCATCATATGTGTTCCCACTAATTATTTTAGAGGTGGTCTCTAAAATAATGAGAGAAAAACCCTCCCTTTGTTTTGGGAGACAACTTAGATAAACAAACTCTCGAGTTGTGAAAGTTCAACATTTTTTCTCTGTAAATTACCGATTTTGGCAGCATTGCTCGAGCTAGGGCTCCTTTGTCGCTCAAGATAGGGATCCTTTGTCACTCAATCTAGGGCTCCTCTGTCTCCAATGTTGCTCGAGCTAGGGTATTTAGGCTCCTCTGTCTCCTCTGTTGCTCCTTTGTCAAGTCAGGATCCTCTGTCGAGCCAGGCTAGGGCTGTCGAGATATTAGAGAGTTAACAATGTCTGCGATAGTTTTTTGGTTATATATATATTATATATTATCTAAATTATAAATTATATATTATATATATTTATAATTTATATATATATATATATATATATAACCAAAAGTTAAAAAATCACAAATAAATTAAGAGCATGAGTTTACTCCTTGGAGGTCACAAGTTCAAATCTAGAGGGGGGTAGGGTTTGTATAACTTCGTAGACTTTAGTAGTCAAATCACATAGATGATGACAATGAGGAAAACAATGATAATGTTTATTATGGTGATGACATTGATGACAACGATCATGACAATATGACAATGATGATGATGACGATGACAATGATGATGAGGAGTAGGACATCGACAATGTTGATTAACAATGGTGACACCAATGATGATGAAAATGAACACGATGATGACGAAAACTATGACGATGATGGAATTCCTATTCCTATTCACGATGATGATGATGATGACAATTAGAATAATCACTTGCCATCATCATCTCATGTGTTTGTATTCCACCCCTCAGAAATGCCAAAGGACATTTATTAACATTTTTTTCAAGGGCCATCTCATTTTTTGTTTAAAGACACAATGATGACTCCTTCGTAGATTATACCCCTATTAATTGTAACTTATACATTAATACAAACCAATCCCTTATTAAAGAATAAGTACATAGTGCGCCTTACATCCACTAGGGCTTTGGAAAGGCTATAAATTTCCCAAAAATAAAACCATTAGTCATTTTGGTGACTAAAATATTCACTGACCTTTTAGGATAATTACTAATTAATTTTTTGCAACTAAAATAGTGACAAAATTTCTAGGCCCATCATAAATTCCTATTTTTGTGACCAAACCAGGTGATAATCCCCTAATTCCCATCACCAAAACTACCTCAAAATAATGGTGACAATCAGTGATTGTTTCCATATATATTCAGCTAATGGAAATAATTATAGGTTGTCACTTTTGATCCTTCGATGCACTTCATGTCTATCCTTTTTATTTGTATTTAAAATTCAATACTAGTTTTTTAAAGTTGATGTTGATATTTACCTTAAATTATGTTTTATTTTGATTTACCCATACAACCAAGGTATTATGCCTCATAATTTATTTTTAGAGATACTAAGTTTTGTTGAAAGAGTCTCAAGCCACCACATCATAGGTTTTACATAGGAAAATTATGTCTCATGAGTTAAAATTGGTGGTATCAATCCAAGGTTAAACAAACAAGCCTTAAGACATAACATTATTTATATTTGGAGTTCGTGGTCCATGCTTAGGGATTTAGGCCATCACACATGCCCTATTTGATATAACAATGTCCATTTCAAATACATTTGTAACATGAAGTACAATTCTCATGGTCTAAGGAATGGTCTAGGGTCAAACGACATGGTACATGATCATATAAATTTCCTTAGGGACTTGTGGGCCATGTGTGATGTCTTAGACCACCACACATGCCCTAGATAGGGAATATTTATCCTATGAGTGATATGTGGCCACCATTTTAAGGATTGATGCACCAAAGTTAGTTCACTAGATCCATTTCATGTTCTATGCCTGAAATATGGGATATTAGGGAATAATAGTTTTCCTTTTATCTCCTAGGATATGTGCAGAGCCTAAACCACCACAACAATAGGATATGGTTGTAATTTTAAGGTTTCCACTACAACAATTTACCAAGGCCAAAAGACATAGTTGTAGGCCATAAAATTTTCCTTTATGGCTTAGATTACAATAATTTACCCTTTTAGTGATGATTAGGCCAAGTACATCCTCCCAAAACCATTGTTAAAAGTGTTTTAGGTAAAGTTCTCCAAAAATCACCCCCAAAAGTGTCTTTAACAGTGATTTTCAAAAACCACCTCGAAAAGTTCAAGAATATATATTTTAGGGGTGGATTTTCAAAACCACTACCAAAAATCATATTTTGATGGTGGTTGTTTCAAAATCACTCACAAATGTACCAAGGATTGAATTTTAGGGGAAGTTTTAGAAAAACAACCTTGAAAAGACCTAAAAATATCCACTTTCAAAAACAAATCACATCAATCAGTGTTCATATGACAAAAATATAACCATTTGAAGTCTCCAAAATGTAGTAAAATTGCAACAATGAGCATAAAAATAGTAAATGTTAGTTCAATATGCAAAAATTTCACTTACTCACAATGCAAATTAAAATTTTAGGTTTTACATGTTCCCAATAAACTTTTGTTTTTGGTTCAAGTCAAAATATTCAGATTTGATCAGTTCCAAGCTCAAATTAAGCCTTGGAACCTACCAAGTTCCTAACACATCTTAAAATTTAGATCTTTAAAGGTTTAGGAACCTCTTAACACATCTTAATATGATAGTACCAAGAGGTCACCTTTTCAATTATTGGTGCAATAATGATGGTTCTAATAGTGATGCATATTGGTCTCCAATCCATTGCCTTATGATATTATGATTTTGTTTTGAATGGCATCCTAGGGATATAGGTGATTATAATGGTAGATCAATTAAGTTTTACCAACAAATTATAAAATGAAATTGGAGCAACTCCCTATGGTTAATTAATAAAAATTTCCTTTAGTGAGATAGAAGCCATAATGCTAGAAATGGAAATGGAAGAAGGAAGATAACTC
>ML813829.1:120558-138930 GCA_009831015.1 Picea engelmannii | reverse complement strand
ATCCGTAACCTGTACCATTTTACCTTGAACATAACTAACTTGAAGGAATTAAAGTCACACTCGATTATATCATTCAAATACCCATAATATCTATTTTAGGATATTGTTGGGTGCGTGATTAGTGACTTGAAAGGCTGCAATTATCCTAGAATTATAGGTTTTCTTCTTACCATCCAACTTTTTGATGTGAAATTTATGACCATTGCACCACATCACCTTGTGGTGTTTGAACTGCAATATGCCCCACACGTAAAAAGTGCATATTTGTCAATGAATAAACATGATATTTAGATTTAGTAAAAATTTATAAACGAAACACACCATGACCTAGATTAATAGAATGGAAAATAACTGAAACACGATGTGGGTGAATAATATGCTTGCATGTTTATGTTTTAACCATATACTAAATCAATTTCCCTGTGAGTAAGATTGGCATGTTGATTACGATGATCTTCTTTAAGAAAAGTAGCGATCCCTTCCCATGATAACCTACCATTACATTGTATATTACATCAATATATCCATACTTTCATCCAATCAAGATTGTTTGTGATGTATAAATGTAGTGCATCCCACTCTCGACCAACTATATGAAAAAAGAATAAAAATTAGTAATTAGAATAAAGATTAAATAATAATTGATCATGGAAGCTAAATAGAACTTAAATAAGTACAATATAGAAATAAATCAATATTAAAGCAAAGTAATATATATCTCTACCATATAATTACCTTTCACTTTCCTCATTCTACCTTTCCCAACCAAGACCTCCCCTTCAAATTTGTTAATGGAATTGAGATCCCAAATCCGAGGTACCTTCATGATTTTTCCTGCTAATTTAGGAAGATACTGACTAATATACACCAAGGATTGATATACCACATATCCCTCTACCATAGATCCCTCAGGATGTGCTCTCTGTCTAACATAAGCCTTCAATGACTTCAAGTGCCTCTCCACCATCCACATTGACCTTGTGTGTACAGGTCCACACATTTCAATCTCCTCAACTTGGTGTATGAGGTAGTGTTCTTGTGCATTTAAAAATGTCGGAGGTAGATAATTTTTCATTTCACACATTAGCCGAGGAATTTCTCTCCTCCAATAATTTATATCTTCTTTATGGATTTCTTTAGATGACAACCACCTACACATGATATAACAAATCAGATCATAGGTTTCAACAATAACATCGTATATACATTGAAAGTAAAACAAATGTCGACAAGTTCAGAAACACCGATTTTGCATATTAATCATTAATATTTACCTCATGTGTTTTCCAAGATCATATATAACTTTTTTTAGATTGTTGTCAGAGTTGTCAAGTAGAGATAGAGGTAGAATACACTGTAACAAGAAAGGGATGATTAATTTTTAGGAAAAGAAAACCATATTATAATACTAAAAAGGTCGTATATTTAGAAATATAGAAATCTACGTCCAAAATAATTACCTTAATGAAGGTATGTCAGTCATGAGCTTTCACCCCACCAAATTCACTTTTCTTCATTAAGATATTCTTTATGTTTGAAGAAAATCTTGTGAAAAAATTAATTTTCCAAATGACCTCTTCTACAACATTTCTTTCCTGCTCTGTAAATAACCATGGAAGACTATTTTGGTGTACTCCATTTCTATTTGAATAAATCAGATTTTTCAATGCATGATTGGCTTCCTGAATGTCAATACAAATTTTGACAATTTTTTCTTTGTCACTCCTTCCATCTACAATTCTCCACAATGTTTATGTTACATTATTCCCAATATGCATTGTATGAAACAAATGAACTATTTGTAGGTGCTCATAGTAGGGAAACCTATTGAATTGTACAAGGTAAATTTTCATTCCTTATGGAATCCCATTAATTATTTGACAACATTTGATCCATGATCTTTTCATCAATGTGACTTATTAAAGAATTGTATTAAATGAGCATACACTGAAATGCACCATAAAGAAGTAAAGATCAATGATAAAGAGACATATGCATCAGATCTGAACACAAAAACTTGATAATGGGGTTCATCCCTAGTGGACTACATTTCCAGGTCCTGCTCTCAAATGGGTAGGCATTTTTATTAACTCAACAACATAATTTGGCAAAATACATAAGTATACCTCATTTTGGAGTTAAGATGTAGAAGCTTTGCTCATATCATAAAACAAACAACACCACTAAATTTGTGGCATCGAATTACCCAAAAACGATTGTCTCCATGCCTTGATATGAGTCTGACACTTTCAGGCCCAAGAGAAATTTTGTCTCGGTTTCTGTGCTTGCAACCTACAATAAATTCACAAAACTCTTCCTTGAAAAATGTTCCCGGCCATACCATCGCGTGCCCCTGCTCCTCTTTCCCTTGCACTCGAAAATACAACTTTTTAAATTTAATGTTGGGCAGAGTTAACAACTTGGTTGTTTTGCCCAACAGTTGGCAGAGTGTTATTTAGGCGTTTGGTTGGGGAGGTCCCAGGGTCAAACCCATGAGCCTCCTCCCTTTGGCTTGTTTGTTTTAACCGTGGAACATCCGAATAGAACCTATGATAAATTTAGTGGCGATGATATGTTTGGCAGATTGTTTGTTGTAGCCAGTCAGATATGGTGGGATATGTATTAAATTGGAGGATTGGGGGTTGGCACCAACCAACCCCACCTTTTTTTGAAAGTTCAATTGCTGGACCTCACTGTGCATTTTCTCCCTACCACATGGAAACCCATGACTGGGCCACATGGCAACTTTTCATTGGCCCATGTCACAACACTGCATGGTCATGCCACATCATCCCTACAGCATCATCTTGCCACATCACCTGTCAAGTGTCTATACAGTCTGCCATGTGGTTGTATGGACTTCCACATGGCACTTTTCCATTGGTCCACAAACTGATCAAAAAATGAAAAAAATGAGTGACATGTGGTAGCCTCTGGTGCTTCCACATCATCATGTTGATGTGATCACCATGACACATGTCTCCCTCTGCGTGTGCCACCTACCCTATAAGAACACTGAAGTCATCCATACTCATGCTGATGTTAGCAGTACGGATGTTGACTCATCCCTGTTGACTGGGCTAGGTTGACCAAAAATTTGACCGCAAATATATTTTGATTCGTAACTCCATTTGATGAGTCATTTACGCCGTTGGATATCTTGTGACACACTCTTCACAATGATGCTAATTTCATTAAGTTTTGAGGAAATTGATTTTTTTCCTTTTCTTTGTCTGCTGAGCCCATTCTAAGCTTCCTGAGGTGCTTCTGCGAATTTTGAGTTATCCTTAGACTTCTCTGGATCCTTTTTGGATCACACCTTCCCACTGAGAGATTTTTTGACCACCAAAATATTTCATCAATCAACATATAAGCGAGGGAAGAGTTCCCTCACCTTGTATTTCTCAATCCATTTTTCCTTGCTTGGATGTGTGCCCCTTAAGCCCTCTCGAAGATAATCAACATCACCCCTGCATGAATTCCTCATCCTTCTATCCAAGATGATATCTTCCTTCAACGCGTCCAAGTACTCAAGAGAAAACTCATTAGTTGAAGGTATTGAAACTTCCTCACCTTGATCCATGATCATGGGAGGCTCAAAAAGTTTCAAGTTTTCCACATTTATAGCTGAGTAGATTTTCATGTAAGGTAGAAGATCTAAATGAAAAGCATTGGTGCCTATTTTCTCCAAAATAGTGAAGGGTCCATATCAGATAGGCTTGATTTTCTTGCCTTCACCCTTCAACTGCTCCTTGTTGAAGTGAAGCCATACGTGTTCTCCAACCTGGAACTGATGATAAACCTTGTGTTTTTCATGTCAATATTTATACTGTTCTTGTCTCTTCTCCAATTGTTCCTTGACTACTTGGTGTACTTGTTGGATCCTTTGAATGAACTTGTGGGCCCTCTCTTCATTTATTTCTTCATTGGAATCAACACCTTTCCCATACATCAAGTCCAAAGGGACCTTAGGAAAATACCCAAAACATATCTCTAATGGAGAACACTGAGTGGAGGAATGTAAGGATAAATTGTAAGCATGTTTTACATAGGGTATTTGTTCATCCCACAACTTGGGATGCTTTCTACACTAACCTCGAAGCAAAAGTACCATTGTTCGATGAACAAAATTTGTTTGTCCGTTGGTCCATGGATGGAAAGCAATGATCCTCTTCAACTTGGTGGCCATCATTTTCCACAAGTTTGTCCAGAAATCTCCAAGGAATCGAGTATCTCGATCTGAGATGATGGATGTGGGTAATCCAAAGTGAACCCAAACATACTGAAAGAAGATATTAGCAATCTACTTAGCAGTGATATTCTTTTTACATGCCATCAATATACACATCTTGCTAAACCTATCCACTACTACATACAAATATTCATGACCCCATTCCGACATTGGTAAACCCCCTACAAAATCCATGGAGATACCCTCCCATGGATGGGATGGAACAGGAAGTGGTGCATATAGCCCCAATTTTCTATTAGTGGGCTTACAAGTAGAACACATCGTTGGGCCCGAGATATGATCAGTTTTATGAAAGTTATAGACACTTTTGTCGAATGTACATATGTGTTTTTCATGTTTTGGAGAAGTTTTTTGAAGAATTATGTACTAAAATGGTATGATCTACACCAGGTATGTATGATTCGTGTTTAATGTTGACATTGAGTATAATTCACCAAGTTTTTATGTTTTCGAGGATCTCATTCACATTTTTTGGTGTTACAGGGAAAAAACGCATCATGTTTATGCTTCAGGCACTCAATCTGACACTCCTTCCAGTACCCGATCCGCTACCCAATCCGACACTTCGTCCAACACTACGTCTTGCACAAAAATAGTGGGCGATTTGGCGGTTATGGTATTAGCAGCCAATGGTGGGTGAATTAGAAACATGGGTTTTCCTCGTGCTTTCCCCCTCCAACTACTGTACCCTTGACAACTCAGTTTAAGTTGTTAAGAAGGGTGATTATTGGCTCGCTCTATTTCGACATTTAGGGCACCATTAATGTAATTTTCCGATTTTAGAAGTGGTTCAACCCTCCTATGGTCGACCACTTGGTCTATAAATATTATCAATACCACCATCGTGGTCATATAGAAGTTAAGCAATAGAAGAACCAGTGTGATAGGGACAAACACAATTTTACTCTGTTTTGCCATTTTTCATTGCCAGATTATATAGAAACTGTGTTTTTGAGTTTTCATGGTGAAATCGAATTGTTGAGTTCATGGTGTGATTTTAGGAAGTGACCACGACTTGCTGGGGGGGGCCACTAGCAGTCTGGTAACTGTTCTTTAAGTTGTTTATGCATTTCATAGTTTAGTTGTCTCATTTTATTTCCTGTACATGCATTATTATTTTGTTAACTAATTTGTTGTTGTAGTTTAATTGTCTTAACTCTCTTTTGTAGGTTAGTATGAAGGCGTGTGTTAGCATGCGTTGATCTTGTAGTTAGGAACAAATTTGCAAATTCATAGACTAACCCCATGTGCAATTAGATATTAGATTATGTTTTATTTTATGCTGTTAGAATTAAATTTAAAACAGAGTATAACAAAGTTTTAATTTGAGTTTTCTTTAACAAGGATTTGATGGATGGATAGGATTAATTTCAGTTTTTAATTATAGATTGCTTATTTCATTTTTATGTAGATCTTGCTTAAATAGTTGTTGGTTAATTTATTCGGTAGTTTACTTTTTAATGTCATGTTTTCATTTATGTTCTTAAGCATTTTTCCTTATTGTAGTTTGAATTGTTAGAATAGATATAACATAGTTTCATTTTATGTGATTTATTTCCTAGAATTAGATTGCAATTATATTTCTTAGTCAATGATTGAATTTAATTATGAAGTTTGTTTACATAGCATAGAAGTACAATTATGATCTTGTTATATTGTTGATGGTTAATAAATGAACATGCAGGGTAATTAACATTGTTTCCGTAATGGCTAAATTCTCATTGGATTGTTTAATCCATACCTTTCACTTTGCTATTGAGATTAGTATTGATCTTATACCGCTTGAATTATCCTTTGTTGTCAAGTGCCATCGAGATATTATACGACATCAGAGACATTTACACAACCGCCAACACTATATTTGAGTTTTCATAGGTTAAAAGATAGTTTTCTCGCTTTCATGGATCATAAGATATAGTTTTCATGCTTTCATAGGTTAAAAGATAGTTTTTTTTGTTTTCATAGTTTAGAACATAATTTTATTGTTGTTATAGGATAGATAGTCTCTTGCTTTGATAGGTTAGAGAGTAGTTTGCTTATCATAGATTAAAGGTTAGTTGTTAGTTCTTCTTGCTTTCAATTAAATAGATTTCCTTTTATGAATTAGAAATAGCTTTGAAGTTTGAATTAAGAACATAGTCCACTTGCCTCTTAGGCTAGATAGTTGTTCAATGAGAAGTTTTAATTAGATTACTTGCAGTAGAAGTTATCTTAGAGTAATTAGTTATTTACTTGCTTTAATAGGTTAGCTAGTTGTTTTGCTTACTTGTTTACTTTCTTTAATAGAATAGTTTCTTGCTTGCTTATTTACTTGTTTTCATAGGGTAGTTTCTCATTGAATTTAGGTAGGCAAGTTAAAGTAGTTTTCTTTTGTTATTTGCTTATTGTTATGCTTAATAGTTTCTTTTGCTTATTGTTATGAACTAGTTTTCTTTACATAGGGTTTTTACTATCTTTCTTAGAACTATCCATCGATCCTTGGCCCAAAAGTACTTAGGTTACATCATTTCAAGTTGCTTAGTAGGGTTTTCTCATTGGATAGCTTTGCTCGAATAGATTAACCCTTAGATAGCCACTTCCTTAGTTAGACTATACTACTACCAACCCTTCTACCTTTGGCATATATTTTTCTACAACTCTAAGTTTACTTACCTTGGGTTGACAATTTAATTGATGGTTTTTAGTGTGTTTTTAGTGCATATAGAACACCCATCATTTTTGGCATAATTGTTGGGGAGTTGTCTGTTAGGGTCCTAACCCGCACATAGGTAGATCAATATATTCGGATGTAATAAAGGTCAATATTAATAAGGCCTTTCAATAAAATAGGATAAGGCAGATGTAAGAAGACCTAATAGAAGCTTCCGCTTCTAGAAGGATCTTCCTCTAGATGCTTCTCTTGACAGACATATTTAGTATAAATAAGGTTCAAGGGTATGAAAACCCTAGCTTGGAGATTATTGTAACAGAGCGCTACTCGACTGGAGGTTGCCCCCTCGAAGAGGCCTGTGAACGTTGCTTTCTGAATCAAAGTGTTATTTTTGTTGTTGTTCTTATATCATTTTTTTGTTATTGTGGAGATTATGTTGGTTATATTATTGTTATTCTGCCATTTCTAGCATTTTATTTCTGTTCTGCATACTTTTTATATCTGGTATATTACAAGTGGTATCAGAGCACTTTCCTTGGCAGAAATTGTGGGAATTTCGTTTTTCAAGGTAGAGACATATTTCGGCCTCTTTAAGCCACATAGATCTATCGTTACGCGCATAAACCCACAGTTGAGGGATTCATACACACATGAAATACAAGTGGTTCTTAACCGCACATCTATTGACCACCCTTGTAACCCTTGTTGGTATCCCTTCGAGTGGTAGCGCATCAGATAGCACCTGTGTACGGATCGACCTAGATTTCCTGAAGCCCTCTTTAGATAAACCGATCGACCGCATGACTGCTATAGTGCCACTGAGAACAACACTCGGGAAGATACTCTCTAATACCTGGGCAGTTGGGTAGTACGGCTAAGGGTACAGTCTATCCTCCTTAGTTAGTTCCAGGAGATATTGGGTCGAGTACTACTGTTGGACCCCGCACGTATATTAGAGAGCTATAGCACAGGGAAAAACCTTGTCTGTAGAACCCCTGAATACCTAACCTTTGGGAGACAAAAACATAAACAAATTAAAATAGACAAGATCTATTGTCACGCAACTGTGTTTGGATGGCCAAGTAAATACACATTTATTTGTCGGTGTCGGAAGACCTCCAAGCCCTCCTTTCTAAACACCAATGGTATTTTCCACTCCCCAAGGACTCCCTCCTTCCCATGGTGTTCATGATCATTCCATTCCCCTTGTACCCGGAAGCCTTCCTCCCAATATCCATACGTATCGCCAACCCTTTTCACAAAAAAATGAAATTGAAAAAATGGTCTAGGAACTCCTTATTGTAGGCGTTATCTGCCCTAGTACGAGCCCTTACTCTTCTCCTGTAGTCATGGTCATGAAGAAAGAAGGTTCTTGGAGAATGTGTCCTAAATTTTGTGCCCTCAAAAAAATGACCATTAAAGATAAATTTCCCATTCCTGTCATTGATGACCTCCTAGATGAATTGAGTGGCACCCAATTCTTTACTAAACTTGATCTTCGCTTGGGCTATCACCATATACGTATAAAGGAGGCAGACATTCCCAAGATGACCTTTCAAACTCATGAGGGCCACTATGATTTTTTGGTCATGCCCTTTGGCTTGTGTAATGCCCCCTCCACCTTCCAAAGCCTCATGAATCATGTATTCTGTCCTTTTCTCCATCATTTTGTATTAGTTTTCTTTGATGATATCCTAATCTATAGAAAAACATGGACAAACCATCTTACTCATGTGGATCGAGTTCTCTAGCTACTCTCTCAGCACAAACTTTTCCTGAAACAGTCTAAATGTGCTTTTGGTGCCTCATAAGTAGAATACTTGGGTCATCTGGTTGTTAAGGATGGCATCAGGTTGGATCTGAAAAAGATTGAAGCTATGCAAGATTGTCCGCACCCAAAGAATCTCAAAATCTTGCATGGATTTCTGGGCTTAATAGGGTATTATCACAAGTTTGTTAAGAATTATGGAAAGATTACAACACCTCTCATGGCTCTCCTAAAAAAGAACTCTTTCACTTGGACTCCAGCCGCTGCTCAAGCTTTTCAAACCTTGAAGATGGCCATGTGCACCACTCCGGTTCAGGCCCTTCTCGATTTCACAAATACCTTTGTGTTGGAATGTGATGCCTCAGGGAAAGGAATCAATGCTATCCTTAT
The DNA here is from genome assembly GCA_009831015.1 of Picea engelmannii. NCBI lineage: Eukaryota > Viridiplantae > Streptophyta > Pinopsida > Pinales > Pinaceae > Picea > Picea engelmannii. Next base: position 129,870 of record ML813829.1, on the reverse strand, counting down.
GCAAGATGGTCAACCTTTGGCCTTCACCAGCAGGAAACTATCTGAAAGGAATCTGGGTAAACCCATCTATGAAAAGGAAATGTTGGCTATTCTACATGTCGTTGATCTGTAGCACCCTTATCTCTTGGGGCAACGTTTCCAAATTAAGACAGACCATCAAAGCCTCAAGTACTTTCTGGAACAATGCATTTCCTCACCGGAGCAACAAAAATGGGTGACTAAGCTCTTTAGATATGATTATGAGATCATTTACAAGAAGGGAAAAGACAATGTGGTGGTGGATGCAGTGTCTCGAAAATATGAAGAAGATGGATCCCTTTTTTCTCTTTCCTTCATTGTACCATATTGGCTCCAAGCTATGTGCCAGGAATGGCTACAAGATCCCAAAAGTTCGCATGTAATCCAACAATTGCAGACCAATGCTCCAACTCCCCCAGGTTACTCTTGGCTCCAGGATGAACTTTGATACAAGGCCATTTGTATTTGAGTAAACAATCAAAGCTTAAATCCACGGTACTTTCTGCGCTTCATGTTACACCCATAGCGGGGCACTCCGGGTTCACCAAAACCTATGACATGGTCAAACGTTCTTTCTTCTGGGATGGTATGAAACAGGAAATCCATAATTTTGTTGTTGAATGTGAGGTGTGTCAACACAACAAGGGAGAAATAGTCAAATCTCTGGGCACACTACAACAACTTCCGATTCCACCTGCTATTTGGAAGGATATCTCTATGGACTTTATTACCAGCTTATCCAAATTGGGAAATAAATGAATCATAATGGTGGTTTTGGATCACCTTTCCAAGTATGCTCATTTCTACACTCTTCAAAACCCATTTACTACATCCACGATGGCTCAAATTTTCAAGGACCAGGTCTTCAAGCTTCATGGCATGCCGCACTCTATTGTTTCTGATCGTGACCCAACTTTCACAAGCAATTTTTGGCAAGAACTGTTTAAGCTACAAGGAACCCAATTTCATCTAAGCACAACTTATCATCCCTATACTGATGGTCAAACGGAAGTTGTCAACAAGTGTTTGGAAACATATCTAAGGTGTTTTACCTCTGAAAATCAAAATCAATGGGCTCAATGGTTACCCCTAGCTGAATGTGGTACAACACTTCCTACCATACAGCTACACGCATGACTCCTTTTGAAGTGGTATATGGACAAAAGCCACCTTCAGTTATCTCATACTTACCGGGTACCTCGAAGGTCCAGGTGATTGACCAAACACTTACAGTTTGAGAGGATATTCTTCGTACCCTTAAAGAGAACTTGGTCATGGCACAGAATCGCATGAAGCAACAAGAAGATCAAGGTTGCTCTAAACATCAATTTGCAAAAGGGGATCAAGTGTTTCTACGACTGCAACCATACAAGAAAACTTCACTCAAATTTGAGCAGTGTTAAAAGCTAGCGCCCAAATTTTATGGTCCTTATACAATTATCAAGTGTGTGGGACAATTCACCTATCAGTTAGCTCTACCCAGTCATTCAAAGCTACATCCTATTTTTCATGTTTCATGCTTAAAGAAGGTGATTGGAACTAGGTGCCAAATTCAAACCAACCTTTCCGAGTTAGCTGAAGAAGGATCCATTTGGCTACAACCAGAAGCAGTTTTGGACCAGCGTGAGCATCGCTTGTGTCAGCGAACCATCAAGGAAGTGTTAGTCCAATGGAAAGATACAACTCCATCAAATGCCACTTGGGAACCAGCTACCATTTTGTAGTCGTTTCCACATCTCAAGCCTTGAGTACAATGATTTTCTTAAGGGGGCAGACATGTTAGGGTCCTAACCCACACATAGGTAGATCAATATATTCAGATGTAATAAAGGTCAATATTAATAAGGCCTTTCAATAAAATAGAATAAGGCAGATGTAAGAAGACCTAATCGAAGCTTACGCTTCTAGAAGGATCTTCCTCTAGATGCTTCTCTTGATAGACATATTTAGTATAAATAAGGGTCGAGGGTATGAAAACCCTAGCTTGGAGATTATTGTAACAGAGCACTACTCGACTAGAGGTTGCCCTCTCGAAGAGGCCTGTGAACATTGATTTCTGAATCAAAGTGTTATTTTTGTTGTTGTTCTTATATCATTTTTGTGTTATTGTGGAGATTATGCTGGTTATATTACTGTTATTCTACCATTTCCAGCATTTTATTTCTGTTCCACATACTGTTTATATCTGGTATATTACATTGTCTCAAGGTAAGAAGTAGTTAGGAGATAGATCATTCCTAGACCTTAGCATTAGATTGGTGGCGGGGGAACTTTAAGACGAGAGGTAAGAACTTGAGCATCTACTATTGCAGGCTCCCCCAAACCCAATGGTAGTTTTTATTTTTGTTTTTGTTTACTTTCATGAATAGACCTAGAAAACAAATGGTATCTTTTTATTTTGTTTTTGCTTTCTTTCATGAATAGACCTAGAGACCCAAGAGGTAGATACATTAAATCTAAATTAGACCTTTCAACCAAGGTTCCTTTTGATCTCTTTGGGGGAAGGAATGTTCCACTTATAAAATTTGTAGACCAATACCAAAAACCAAGAGCTAGCTCATCTCAAAGAGCTAAGGCAATCTCTGAAGAGACTAACACAGGGAACACTATAGAACAAGAAATTGAAGCATCAACCATATTAGGACAGGAGGCAAGACCACTCGAGCCTTCTGCAGAACCAAACAATACAACCTTTTATTTTACACCACCACCAGTAGACCCTAATTTTGAAGACATCATAGACCCTAAACAGGTGAATATTTTTTTTGGTAGTTCAACCAATTTAATTATCTCTCAAGCTGACACAGAAACTTTGGCACCAATAGTCTGAACCGGATTGAGTAGAGTCCTAGATATCCAATCAGTAGGAAGACCTTTCCATCAAAGGGAAACCTTGTTCTATTAAAAGATAAAAACACCTAGGTACTCTCTTTTTGAAAACCAAGCCAATATGGATGATCAGGAGAACCATAACAATGTAAGACATGGGGAGGAAGAAGAAACTGGAAACCAAACTGAAACTACCTTTGGGTTTCCGATTTTAGACACCACTCCAAATGTCAACATGAATAATATTACTCTCTCATCATTACCTACCTTTATGGTAAAAACAGTGAAGATCCAGACATCTTCCTATTTGAATTTGACATCTTTTGTAGGAGAGAAAACTACATACAAGATGCTCAGAAACTAAAACTCTTTCCTGCCACCCGCAAAGACTCCGCACTAAGATGGTTCATGGGGTTGGGAGAATCCAGTATTAGGTCTTTGGAAGCCATGAAAGGCATATTTCTTAAGAAGTACCAAGACTACTGCAAGACTAAAGAGTCTCGTAATGACATATTTAAAATCCAACAGTTAGAAGACGAGACCCTCAAAATTATATGGAAAGATTTGGTTATATCTCCCAGAATTCAAAATACCATGACCTCTTAGAGGATGCAATTAGGGCTCTTTTCCTTAAGGTAATTTCAGAAGAATACCTAGAGATGCTTAACCTGATGGAATCAGGTGACATCTCTCATAAACCATTTGATAAAATATGTAAAATGTGTAAAAATTACTCAAGGAGTAGAGCCAAAACAAGAAAGAATGTTTGGGACCCTTATAATAGGAACTTAAAACCAGTTAGTTCAGGTGGTATCACAAGAGCAGAGATAGGGAACATTTTAGAGAACTTCAAGACAGATATCTTAAGCACAATAGGTTCCCATATGGACACCCTAAAAACACAAAATAAATAGGAGGAGGAAAATGCAGCAATGAGCATATATTTCCCAAGATGCAGGAGGAAGCATTCCTCAAGGGAATTCCCATTAGATAAAATTTCAGTTTGTGGCTTCTGTACATAAGACCATTTGACTAATAAATTTTCATCCTTTCCCATTTTATTAGCCATCTATAGGATTGGATATCCTGGGGAGTCATCTTATGCACCTAAGAGGCCATGGCAGCCTAGGAACCAACCCACATACCCAAATCTACAATCTCAAGTTCCACCCTATTATCAACAACAACAACAATGGAACTCACCAGGTTGGAAAAACTGGTCTACTCAGTACCAAAATCCTTGGTTTCAAGGATGGAGAGGAGGACATAACCAAGGAAACCCTCAAGCTCCACCTATCCCTATGTCTAGCCATCATTATCCTTAGCTCCCACCGAACACTCCACAGCTTCTACTAGGTTTTGTTCCACCACCTTTACCTCTTATTCCACAACAACAACTGCTACAATATCAAAATGCAAGCTCCCCAAGACCAACGTTATTACCGGCACAACCAATCTCAAATCCCAATAATAATCCCCCTCAACCTCTTCACAATGTTGAGATGCAGGCCTTCCCGACATATGTTATTATTCATGTTCCATTACAGGAGATTCAACTAAGATCGGGAAAATTTCTGGAGAGGCAGATACCTTCAGTAGTCATCTAAGAAGAAGAAGAAACCACCAAACAACCACGAATGACACTAGGTGGGAAGGTGTTATTATCCCAAAGAATCAAGAACACAAGCTTCCCCAAAATGAACCTTCACAAATTACAAAGGTCCCTCCTTATCCAGACCGATTGGTAATCGAGAAACCTACCACTTGAACGGAATTTGACATTTTGAATGAACTGGAAAATATTTGTGTCAAGATTCCCCTTCTTCAAGCCATTAAAGACATTCCAATCTACAGTACTGTAGTCAAATAATTGTGTATTAATAAGATAGGTAGGAAGCAAAAGGACCCCCCTACAATACACTTGATAGAAGGACTTTTTGAATACATATCAAAGCAACCAAAACTAGCAAAATATGGGAACCCAGGAAACCCCGTAGTGACCATAACCATTAATGAGGTCTCCATTGGAAACACTCTCATATACCTAGGGGCAACCATCAATGTTATGACCGCTACTACCTTGGAAAAATTACAGTTACAACCTCTTCTTCGGCCTACCCCAACCATTTTGGAATTAGTAGATAAGACTAGGGTTATACTTGAAGGAATTTTAGATGATATCATGGTCATTTTAGCCTCATGGGAGTACCCAGTAGATTTTCTTGTCATTCACTCAAAGGATCTTGCCAAAGGCCATCCCGTCATTTTGGGAAGACCTTGGCTAGCCACAACCAATGCATTTATTGGCTATAGAGAAGGGGAAATGACCACCTCAAATGGTTTCTCTATCTAGAAGCTCACCATTTACCCTCCAGTTCAACCTATTATGGAGAATATATGGTGGCTTGAATGTTCATACGAGAATGAGGATTGGGAAGAACCCATATTGCCAAGTGACCATGCATGGGCACTTCAGGAGCACACAACAAAAAATGTGCTAAACTAGTTTATTTCTGCTATCACATGTGTGGATTTTCCACAGTCTTTTCCCCAATTTGAGTACATGTTTGGGGAATAATTTCAAGAACAATTAGACCCATCCATTTTGTATTCAACGTCTTTTATTTTCAATATAGATGAGTCTGCCATGTCTTACACTATTCCCTACGAGATTAGTCCAGGAAAAGTTTTACATATAAAATCCGGGCTAGATGCAGACAAACAGAAACAATTAGTAGATATCCTTAAAGAACAATCAGGAGAATTTGACTGGAAATACATTGACATGAATGGTATACACCCTGACACATGCATCCATCACATATATACCCAGGGGGAAGTAACACATGTTAGGCAACCCCAGAGAAGGATGAACCCAACACTCAAAGACATAGTCAAGGAGGAGATCCAAAAGTTGTTAAATGTCATATTTATCTATCCCATCTCTGACAATAAGTGGGTATCCCCGCTTCTAGTGGTTCCAAAGAAGGTGACTGGGAAATGGAGAATTTGTGTTGATTTCCGAGAACTCAACAATGCCACTCTGAAAGAATACTTTCCTCTCCCTTTCATTGACCAAATTCTAGATACCTTGTCTGGAAAAAAGTATTTTTCCTTTCTAGATGGGTACAATGGGTACAATCAAATTCTTATACCACATGAAGACCAAGATAAGACTACCTTTACTTGTCCTTGGGGCACCTATGCCTATAGGGTCTTACCATTTGTATTGTGTAATTATCCAGCCACATTTCAACGAGCAATATTAGGGATATTTGCTAATATTATTCATGATTGTGTGGAGGTCTACATGGATGACTTCACAGTCTATGGTAACACTTACCAAGAACCCTTAGACAAATTAGAAAAATTCCTCATCAGATGCTAGGAAATGAACCTATCTCTAAGTCATGAAAAATGAAAAATGTTGTTAACTGAAGGAGTGGTTCTAAGACATTATGTTTCGTCTGAAGGGATAAAAGTCGATCATGCAAAGATTGAGGTAATCGTCAGACTTCCACCCCCTAAGACTAAGAAAGAGGTGAGAATCTTTCTTGGACATGCCGGATATTACCGACAATTTATTGAAAATTTTACAAAGATTGTTGCACCTATGTTTGGATTACTAATAAAAGATGTTGATTTTGTTTGGACTGAGTAGTGTCAAACTGCCTTTGAAACCCTGAAAGTTAAGTTGTCTATGGCACCAGTTCTTAGAGGGCCCAATTGGACTCTCCCATTTCATATATCCATTGATGCCTCTGACACCATTGTTGGGTCGCCAAAGTACCATCTTTTTACCAACCTTTCACTTCACTTTCACTTCACTTTTAACCATATTCCACTTTCCCATACTCTTACATTAAACCATTTTCTTGATTACATGGGTTTTAGACATATTATTTTCTAATGCATCTATTTTAGTGTTTTTGAGTGAATTTATGATTAAATATTGGGAAAATGACATGTTTACACTTATATATGAAAGTGGGATGAGTTTCATGATGTTTACAGGTGTATTTGAATACTCCAACCAAGTCAAATTTGACCATCAAGCCTCAAATTCGAATTTCCTCTTCAACCCTTTGAAGATTTGATAAAGATTTGGAGATCTACTCAAGTATCTTGGATGGAGATTAATCATTAAAGAAATATTTGTGAGAGGATTTGTAGAGATATCACTTGATATATGTGAGCACATGGTTGTAACCAATTGAGACATTTGTGGATCTAGGAGAGATTTGTGGATCTAAGTTATCTTAAATTTTTGTATAAATAGGAGTGCCTCCTCCATTTCAAGATGAGGACTCTTGGAGCATTGTATCCAACTTATGATGGAATAAGAATCAAGCTTTCTTTTCACATTAGTTTCCATTGTAATTTAAGTCATTTGCTTATCAATAAGGACGTCATGGGTTCAATTTTGTTTGGTCATTCTTTTAAACACATATCACAAATAATATAAATTCAAATATATTTACTCATATTTTAATTCTTAAGTGATATGCATGGTGTGTTGGTAAGATGATTTGTTAGCATTGTTGAGGCCGTGTGTTCAAATCTAATGAAGTCAATACCTGAAGTTTTAACATATTTTGGTCAAAAGGAGGCTTCGACGTCACAGTGTCTCATTCATTCACATCACGACCCAATCACATGCCACATCATCAACCAATCCACGTGTCACATCGTACGGATGCCAAGTGGCTTCTTTTGGGGCTGCCACATGGCACCTCTGCACACAAAATAGTCGATTTTCCACAACCTTCAAGGTACCATAACTTTATCATATGGATTTCGTTTGACATAAAAAAAGCAGCGTTGGAAACTTATGGATGAGCTCTACGCAATGGAGTCATTATCATAGCAATTTGATATGAAAGATTATTTGGTCATTTTTCTTGGATTTTGTAGCCACATGACTTCAAAAAACAATTTAAATCATCAGATCATAAAAACATGCTATAAATATATCATTTGGATTTTGAATCACTGAAATTGAGCATCAAATGAAGAAGTTATCAAAGAAACATTGGCGGGTTATCCAAGGTGCACCACTTCCTGACAGGTAAAAAGTGCATTTCAATTTATTTATTTTCCTTGGATTTGTTGTATTTAGCACTATTTGTGAATTTTTGCATATGTATCGGATGAAAAAAGACTGATCACCTCTATTCTTCGATAAACTCACGTTTTATTGCAAGTCAATGCTAAGTTTTTTTTGCAGGTTCTGGGATGATGAAGAAGACCAATTTATGCACTAGTGGTTTTCAAAGACCACATACTCTTGAGAAAAGCATGTCCTAATGAAGTCATGAAGAAGTCAATATCATTATATTTCAGACCATATCCATCATACCATTTCTATCAAAAGTAGCCTCTCAGAGCCATTATGTGATGATTCATTTTCTTTCCTTTGAGCCTAACATGTTGAAGTCAATCCTAAACTTGTCATCTTCCTATCACTACTAGATCGTGGCTTCAACCCCTTTGCAAGTTTCATACTTTCCTGCCTCACTTTCACTCACCCCTAACCCATGAATAAAGTCACTTAGCTCACTTACCAAGTTGAGTTACCACCTTGTCATTTTCCTTTTGCCAAATAAAGCCTGCTTGATCTTTCATCTATGGTCCTCTAAACCATTACTTTGTACTCACGTTAGATGATGGGGGATTCCTTATGGCCCTCCTTCTGACAAGTCTTGACCCATCAACATCAACACATCATCTGGGATTGAGACTAGAGACCTTTTCAGTACCTTGAGGCTTGCATGCCTTAATGGCAAGTTCCTTCGCCAATAAACAGTGGGAATACATCAATGTCCCCTATTTGTCGGATCTTCTAGGTGATTCAACGTGTGACACATTTATTCGTACCTAGTAATATGTACTTGGGAAAATTGACTCTCATTGGCATTAATAGTGAGTAGTCTCGTGTCGGTTAACAACATGCATCAATGGTTGGTAATCTGACAATTTCTTTCTATGTTCGACTTCAGCAAAATCCATTCACATAGATAAGAATTATGCCACGATGAGGATATGAATGAAGACTATATGGTTCCATGACACTCAAAACAACTTGCAGCAGTGTTCTAGTAAATCAAATATTCAACTCCAGAGTTCAGCACCAGCATCTTAGTTCCAACAATAAGATGGTACAGATGTACTGATTTCAGATCTCATTCTATGTTCATACACCCAAGAAGATGAGGTTATTTTCACTCCAAAGATCCATGATCCAATAGTAGCAGCTAAAAGATTCCATCCATACAAAGATCTCTCAGATGCATAGCGGATGATCTTCTCAGGTAGGTGAAGTTATGTTGTTTTCCAATCTTTAATTAGTAATTCCTTGAATGCTAAAAGACATGTATTTGGAAAAATTTCCTATTTGTCCTTCCATATCCTTCACTATTCCATGTCCTTCCCTATTTGCTACATTTTCCGAGGACGGAGAACACC
>ML813829.1:103478-119268 GCA_009831015.1 Picea engelmannii | reverse complement strand
GTGTTTTCATGCCTACAACAACTAAGCCTTTTTAAGTGTATTTATTTTCAATGCATGAGTGTTTACTTGATGATCTTGATTGTTGATAGGTTTTGTGAAACATCTTGAGAGGACCTACTGAAAGGGAGCTAGTGTTTTCTTTCCTACAACAACTAAGTCTTATTAAGTGGAATGAAAGAGTTAGGATTTGATTGAATTTTCTTAGATTAGAGTTAGATGCCTACTCCTGCATATATTTTGTTGGCATCATCATAATCTTACGAGCATCCCTGGTTGATAATTAAATGAAAGCAATTTAATCAAATGAATTTCCCCAACAACCACAATAGGAGGGGTATTAGGGCAGAAAGAGGACCAACAATACTATGCCATTTATTTTGTGAGCAAGAACTTGTCCCCTGCCGAGTTGAACTACACAGTCACCGAGAAGGAATTCTTGGCAGTTGTTCATGCTATTAACAAGTTTCATCATTACATTACATGCTATGAAGTATTTGTACATAACAATCATTTCGCCATTAGATTCCTCATGAATAAACCCATAACTAATGGTCAAGTGACTAGGTGGCTTTTGTTATTGTAAGAATTTAATATCACTACGCTTAACCGACCTGGAAAGGATAATGTAGTAGCTGATTTTCTTTCCCGAATAAAAAATGAGGATGATGATGTCCCTGTAGATGATAGTTTTCTAGATGAGTATCTTTTTTCCCTCTCTATCAATACCCCATGGTTTGCAAGTATGGAAAACTATCTGGTCACTAGGAAGTTATCATCTCATTTGTCACCTCATGAAAAGCGAAAAATTATTACACAGAGTGCTAATTACTCTTGGGTTGGTCGTGATGTTTTTCGCATAGGTCCTAATTTGATTATTCATGGATGTGTCCAAGAGGATGAGGTACCTGAAATACTATGAAGTTGTCATGATGAACCATGTGGTGGCCATTTTTATGACAAACGTACAACATATAAGGTGTTACATTTGGGTTACTATTGGCCTAGCATTTTCAAAGATGCTGCCAAGTATGTGAGAATTTGTGATAGTTGCCAAAGGATAGGAATACCTACGTCGGCTAACGAAATGCCTTTGTGTGCCCAAGTTATGATAGAACCCTTAGAAAAATGGGCCCTCGACTTTGTAGGACCAATTTCACCCATATCCCATAGGAAGAACTATATTTTGGTCTGTATGGACTATGTCACCAAATGGGTAGAGGCAAAAGCCATATTCAGGGCTACAAAGAAGTCTGTTGTTGAATTTACCTATGAAGACATATTTACCCGCTTTAGTGTCCCTCGTGAAATTGTTACCGACCAAGGCACTCAATTCACTTCCAAGATAATGAAAGAGCTATCATAGATATATGGTATTAAACACCATAAATATTCTCCATACCACCTGCAAGCCAATGGTCAGGTAGAATCCACAAACAAGGTTCTGGAAGCCATCTTGACCAAGACTGTTTAGTTACATCACCGGGATTGGGTTGATAGGGTCCTAGAATCTTTGTGGGCATACCGAACTAGCTAGAGAAATACTATTAGGCATACCCCTTATGAGCTAGTGTATGGGAAATAAGTACTTCTACCAACAGAATTCCAAGTAAGGACCTTCTGTATTGCCGCAGAATTGGGATTGAACTTATATGAGGCTAAGAAGAAACGAGTCCTACAATTGAATGAGTTGGATGAAATTAGGCAAGATGCCATCCAATGGGTGATATTAGTCCAAAACCAGAGGAGCAAGTGGCATGATAAGTTTATTAAGAAGAAACACTTCCAACCTGGTGATTGGGCTCTATTGTTTGATTCCCTATTCAAAACCTTCAAAGGAAAACTCACCACCCGGTGGTTGGGCCCTTTAAAGGGAGACACTGTATATGACAATGGAGCAATAAAAATTAAAACAATTGATGATGGACAAGTCTCCTTTGTAGTAAATGGACACCGACTCAAATTTAATCATAAACCCATTTCCAAAGAGGATTTTCTACAGGTCATTTCAACTAACAAAGCATTGGCCTTAGTAGATGGGGAAGTCCCCCCTTGTTCTTGAAAACTTTTCTGAATTTCCTACTGTATATATGTAAATAGTTTTTGAATTTTGTTAATAAGGCAATTCTAGAGATTTATGTAAGTATTTTTTTCACCAGGAGTACACAGTTTCAAGGATCTTTCTTCAAAACATTGTTACACTTGAATTTTGTGTCTGCTAAAGCATCAAATGAATATTGACTTACTGTAATTAGCCATATTTTTGCAAAAATTCTCATTTTTTAAAGGCATTCTAAAGCAGTTTCTCTTGAAACTCTTCACCACTGTATAAAGAAGTGATACCATAACTATCAAGCCTAGAGGTCTCTTGTATAATTTTTCCAAGAAACCTGAGTAAGTGGGTCAAGTTTCTTTATCAAAGAGTAAAAAGGAGGTCTAATTAGTTGTTAGTCATGGAAACATCACAATAATTACAAAAGAAGAAAGTGAGTTGAGCCTAGAGATACCTTTCTGTTCTTTCTCAATGGTACCATCCACTACACACTAAATAGATTGATTATATAATATATTTAGATAGGCCACGTCTTCTTAAGTACCCCTTACATCGGGACAATCACTAAGTAATATAATGAAAATTCACCCTCTAACATAAATACCATCCTAATTGAAAAAAGAAAGAAAAGTTGTTTTCAGAGTTGTCCCCTCATCTTCTTGCATAAAACAATCTTATACTAAAATATTAAAAGATGGAGGGCCAATCTTTGAGGGTGTAAGAGGCTAACCCATCGAGATACTAAATAGGTCTGTTGGCAATGGGTACCGGCCTATGGTATGACTAGGTAAACCCGTCGGAGTATTGAACAAGCTTGATGGCAGTGGGGCGTTCTACCTAGCGAGGATGGTAATCTGACAAAAATAAATAATAAATTTAAACTTGTCATGATGTACGACATTACTTGCAGACAAAGCTGACATGAAGTATGTGTGGTTAAGATAAGGTTAATGAACTCCATAGACTTTCCATTGGGAAATAACTCTAAGACTATCTTGAAACTCTCTTTCATATCTCTTCTTATCTATATATAGGATATCTTATCCTATAGGTGGGGGCATCTTCTAACCATCTCGTCAAACCAATTTGTGAAATTTTATCTTTACACTTGACATATTATAAATCTTTGGCTATTGGGGGATACTCACTAGTTTCCTATACTGTTGATTCTGAGGTGTCACAATACTTAGGTGTGGGGGAGGGGTTCATGAGCTAACAAATGATCATTGCCTAGAGAAATAGATCTTTGCAAGAGTTTTTGTATTATTTCCATGATACGGGTTATTACATTAATAGTCATTTTATTTTGAAGTGCTAAACTCCTGTGTGCTATAAATTACTAAACATATACTTAACAAACCACTCTTTATCGGTTTATCTTTCATTACAAGTTGTACATTGTAGGTTTGACAATACATGTTTTATGCTTTCTATAACCTATTCATTGTAGGTTTGACATTATATGTCATATGCAAGAGGATTGAGTGAGCATGGTGGAAAAATAGACAACAATGGAGCATTCTGCCTCTGCTCATTAACCACTATGATTGTAAAAAACACTTCAAATTTGTGGGCTATCCATTAAAAGAAGTGCAAATGTACTTAACACAGAGGTACCATATGAAGTACCATATGAGGTGCCATATGAAATGTTGTATGAGGTGCCGAACGAAGTACCATATGAATTACACACCAGTAACTATCCTAGATTCCAGGTAACTAGAAATCAATTACATTCAATTGAATTGGTTGCAGGCAATTGATTGAAGATGCTTTATATGTTCATGATCAAATGTCCAATTCAAAAGACTTGGACATTGATCTAATTGCGCATCATTACATTGCCCCCAAAAATGAGCCTCCGAATTTGAAATTTCCCACACATGGTAGCTTGTGCACACATGTGTGCAACCTACTCCACTATAGGCACATTCAAAATCGGGTTGGGAAACCATTATCTCAATTCTCCCTTGCCATTTTCTCTGCCCTACGTTAAGAAATCGTGCCCAAACTCTGCCATTTCTTCCCCTATTCAAATCACATTCAGCCTATTCCCACTTCGTGCCATATCTTGGCCCGTTCACACCCTTTCCTGGTGAATTTCACCTCTACCACAATGCCTATGAGGTATGTTATGCATACCTTTTTTCCATTCTCGAATTTGCTCAATGCAGAGAGGTGTTTTTGCATGCAGGCTGGGGGCCATTTTTGTCTAACTTGCAGGGCCACGATGATGACCTCTCCATACAATTTTCCCTCAGTTTCGATGGGAAGACAACACACGTGGGGTCTCTTTCTTTTTGAAGTCTCAGAAGAGTCCATTGTTGTAGCTACGAAGCTACCAAGAATGGGAGATAGATGGTTCAAAAACCACCAACTGTTGCGCTCAAGTTATAACAGGGTGTTTAAGCCTGAATTCCGGAACATTTCAGGAGAAAAAGGATATTCTAGGGAGTGGATAAAGGTGGAATTTATCAACCCTCTCATCATCATCACAAGGTTGATTACATGCGAAGGTAGATACTCCACTTTCAAAGCTTGTCATTTTAGATTGTTGGCTCATTTTCTGTTCAACAAACCTTTGAACTTCCCCTTCTATTTTCTAAAAAGCTTGGAGAAGATGTCCTCTCAAGTGAGGAAGAATGTGACTAACCCCCACAATAGTCTCTTTCACCATGGCTTGATCAAACCCCTTGTTCTAGCCGAACTAGAGAAACAGGGGAAAACTTGGGATGCCTTTATCTATCAATTTGCAAACCCTCACTTGAGAATTAAGACCGGCAAAAAGCCACTTAGCCTAAGAACTATCTCTCCATCCAAGCCTCTCTCTCCAAGAACTCCAAATCCCCTTGTACAAACCCTCTCTTTGTCAGAACAATACAAAAAGATTGTTGATATCCCTACTTCTTCATCAAGTAAAAAGACCAAGAGAAAAGACCAAAATAAGCTTATTGTTAACCCCCCAATCCCTTCAATCTCTCTTGATCCTACACCTAAAAATCTCCAAGAAGTAATCCAACAAGACTTTCCCATCATTCCCACAAATAGGAGGGGAGCCAATTGATTTGGTAAAGGACCCTTTCGAAAGAGTACCTGGAGAAAAAGAACAAAACCTTATGAAAAACCACTGTCTTCTTCAGATCCTATCCAAGTGTCCTCTGATCTTGAGAGCCCTCACAAGAGACTTAGGGAAGTTTCTGTCGATGGATTAGATCCACTAAGAAAGACAAAATCAGAACCTACCTCTCCTTACCAATCCCCCATCACTCCTACTTCACCCATGCCTACTATATATCCTAAGACTGATAGATTGTCCATGTCCCTCAAAGGATCTAAGCCTTCCTCATATATCACTGATTCTTCCCTAGCCATTGAGAAGCTACAAAAAGAAAACCATCAGCTTCTCCAATAGTTGGAAGAAAGGAAGATGATAGACACACACCTTCATCATGATAATGCAGTCCTTCAAGCAAAGGTTAACTCCCTTCAATGGTTGGTTGATGAGATGACCAAATCCAACCACAGCCTTAGAGCACAGTTGAAGCAACACAAGAGGAACAAGGCAAAGTCTTCACAACAAGAAGGAGAAGCTTCCAAAGCTTATCCTCCTCACCAAGCCTAGTCACGAGAGGTAATTTCTTTTTGTTTGCAGTGGGACCTGCAAAATCATAAGTGTAGGGGTAATGTTGGGCCTGAGATATGATCAGTTTTATGACAGTTATAGACACTTTTGTCAAATGTACATATGTGTTTTTCATGTTTTGGAGAAGATTTTTGAATAATTTTGTGCTAAAATGGTATGATCTACACCAGGTATGTACAATTTGTGTTTAATGTTGATATTGAGTATAATTCACCATGTTTTTATGTTTCCAAGGATCTAATTCATGTTTTTTAGTGTTATAGGGAAAAAACGCATCACATTTTTTCTTCTGGCACTCAGTCCAATACTCCTTCCAATACTCGATCCGGTACCCTGTCCAACACTTCGTCCAACACTACGTCTTGCACAAAAATGGTGAGCAATTTGGTGGTTATGGTATTGGCAGCCAGTGGTGGGCGAATCAGGAACATGGGTTTTTCTCATGCTTGCCCCATCCAGCTACTGAACCCTTGACAACTCAGTTTAAGTTGTTAATCAGGGAGATTATTGGCTCACTCTATTTCGGCAGTTAGGGCACCATTAATGTAATTTTTCGATTTTAGAAGTGGTTCAACCCTCCTGTGGTCGACCACTTGGTCTATAAATATTATAAATACCACCATGATGGTCATATAGAATTTAAGCAGAAGAAGAACCAGTGTGATAGGGACAAACACGGTTTTACTCTGTTTTTCCATTTTTCATTGCCAGATTATATAGAAACTGCGTTTTTGAGTTTTCATGGTGAAATCGAATTGTTGAGTTCGTGGTGTGATTTTAGGAAGTGACCACGACTTGCTAGGGGACCCACCAATAGTCTAGTAACTGTTCTTTAAGTTGTTTATGCATTTCATAGTTTATCGGTCTCGTTTTATTTCCTGTACATGCATTATTGTTTTGTTAATTAATTTGTTGTTGTAGTTTAATTGTCTTAACTCTCTTTTGCAAGTTAGTATGAAGGCTTGTGTTAGCATGCGTTGATATTGTATGTAGGAACGAATTTGCAAATCCATAGACTAACCCCATGTGCAATTAGATATTAGATTATGTTTTATTTTATGTTGTTAGAATTAAATTTAAAACAGAGTAGAACATAGTTCTAATTTGAGTTTTCTTTAACAAGGATTTGATGGATGGATAGGATTAATTTTAGTTTTTAATTATAGATTGCTTATTTCATTTTTATGTAGATATTTCTTAATTAGTTGTTGGTTAATGTATTTGGTAGTTTGCTTTTTAATGTCACGTTTTAATTTATGTTCTTAAGCATTTTTCCTTATTGCAGTTTGAATTGTTAAAATAGAAATAACATAGTTTCATTTTATGTAATTTCTTTCCTAGAATTAGATTGCAATTATATTTCTCAGTCAATGGTTGAATTTAATTATGAAGTTTGTTTACATAGCATAGAAGTACAATTATGATCTCGTTATATTGTTGATGGTTAATAAATGAACATGCAGGGTAATTAACATTGTTTCTGTAATGTCTAAATTCTCATTGGATTGTTTAATCCATACCTTTCACTTTGTTATCGAGAATAGTATTGAGCTTATATCGCTTGAATTATCCTTTGTTGTCAAGTGCCATCAAGATATTATACGACATCAGAGACATTCACACAACCACCAACACTATATTTGAGTTTTCATAGGTTAAAAGATAGTTTTCCTGCTTTCATAGATCAAAAAATATAGTTTTCATGCTTTCATAGGTTAAAAGCTAGTTTTTTTTCTTTCATAGTTTAGAAGATAGTTTTATTGTTGTTCTAGGATAGATAGTCTCTTGCTTTGATAGGTTAGAGAGCAATTTTCTTATCATAGATTAAAAGTTAGTTGTTAGTTCTTTTTTCTTTCAATTAAATAGATTTCCTTTTATGAATTAAAAATAGCTTTGAAGTTTGAATTAAGAACATAGTCCACTTGCCAGGCTAGATAGTTGTTCAATGAGAAGTTTTAATTAGATTACTTGCAATAGAAGTTATCTTAGAGTAGTTAGTTGTTTACTTGATTTAATAGGTTAGCTAGTTATTTTGTCTACTTGCTTTAATAGGTTAGCTAGTTGTTTTTCTTACTTGTTTACTTGCTTTAATAGAATAGTTGCTTGCTTGCTTATTTACTTGTTTTCATAGGGTAGTTTTTCATTGAATTTAGGTAGGCAAGTTAAAGTAGTTTTCTTTTTTTATTTGTTGATTGTTATGCTTAATAGTTGCTTTTGCTTATTGTTATGAACTAGTTTTCTTTACATAGGGTTTTTACTTGCTTTCTTAGAACTATCCATCAATCCTTGGCCCAAAAGTACTTAGGTTACATAGTTTCAAGTTTCTTATTAGGGTTTTCTCATTAGATAGATTTTCTTGAATAGATTAACCCTTAGATGGCCACTTCCTTAGTTAGAATATACTACTACCATTCCTTCTACCTTTGGCATATATTTTGCTACAAATCTAAGTTTACTTACCCCAGGTTGACAGTTTAATTGAGGGTTTTTAGTGTCTTTTTAGTGCATATACAACACCAATCACACATCACACACCCCTTTACATATTTAGTTAAAATTTCTTTCATATGAGGCCAATAACAAAACCTTTGCAGAAGAGCCATAGTTTTTCCTACCCCAAAATGCCCAGACAAAAGAGAAGTGTGAGCTTCTCATATTACATGGACTTGCTCACTTGTAGGAATACATAGATTTCCAAGATGGTAGAGTAGTTTTCCCTGCAGAAAATAGTTCTATACCTGTGGACCATGGGTTAGCTTTTCAAATACCTCTTTAAAATCTTCATCAACAACATATTGTTCCACATAGCTATCATGAGATAAAGAAGCATTCTTCAAAATAATAGAAGCAACAATAGGAGGTCTAGAAAGAATATCAACTACCTTGTTACTTGTACCCTTTTTGTATTTGATTACCAAATGAAACTGTTGAAGAAAACCCATCCACCTATAATGCCGAGATTGTTGCAGTTTGGTTTGTGATTGGAGATATTGTAAGGGTTGATGATCTATATGTATGATTGTTTCCTTCCCTAACAAGTAGTGCTTCCATTTCTTTACACTTTGAACTAATGCATACAACTCTTTATCATATGTAGGATAATTAACAACAACTTGGTTAAAAGTTCCAAAGTGGTAACAAATAGGCTTACGATATTGCATCAATACTGCACCCATGGCGTATCTGCTGGCATCTGTCTTGATCTCAAAAGGATGTTGAAGATTTGGCAGTGCTAATATTGGTGTGGTACTGGTCTTTTCCTTCAAAGTGTCGAAGGATTTTTGTTTCTTTCCTCCCCACTGAAAAGTGTTCTTCACACTAGTTAAGGCATGCAAAGGAGCTGTGATGAAAGAGAAATTTTCTATGAATCTCCTCCAATATTGAACTGCACCCAAGAAGCTCCATGTTTCAGTTACAGTTATGGGCTTAGGCCAATTTACAATTACATCAACCTTGGAAGGATCAATTTTCAATTGTCCTCCTCCTACAATATGACATAAGTACACTAGTGCAGTCTTGCCAAATTAACATTTGGACAATTTTACATACAAATTTTCCCTTTGAAAATTATCCAATACTTGCTTTATATGTCGTACATGTTCATCTCAAGTCCTACTAAATATAAGAACGTTGTCTAAATATACAATTACAAAATCATCTAGAAATGGCCTGAATACATCATTCATCACACGCACGAAGGTTGTCAGAGCATTACAAAGCCCAAACGACATAACTAACCACTCAAACAATCCCTGTTTGGTTTTAAAGGTAGTTTTCCATGCATATTGTTCTGCAACCCTGATCTGATGGTATCCACTACACAAATCCAATTGAGTGAAATCAACAACATTCTTTAATTGATCAAGTAAATCATCTATACAAGGAAGAGGGTATCAATTTTTCACCGTGATTTTTTTTAAGGGTCAATAATCGACACACATTCACCATGTGACATCCTTCTTTGGCACCATCATGATCGAAGAACCACAAGGATATGAACTAGGCATGATGACCCCTTGATCCAATAAGCCTTGTACCTGCTTTTTTATTTCTGTCATCTCTACAAATGACATCCTGTACATGCCCATATTAGGAAGAGGAGAATATTGTTGAAGATGTATTTCATGTTGGATTTCCCTCTTAGGAGGTAATCTATCCAGTTCTTGAAAGATGTCATCATACTTAGAAACAATATCAATTAATTCTTTCTTATGAGAAGGATCACATCCTTGGAAGGCATCATATGTTCCAACATCCTTTTCTCTTACAACCATGAGTACATATCTCTTATTAGTGTTTATGAGTATCTTCATTTGTCTCGCACTAACAAGTGTTGCATTTACCTTCATGTTGTGGGATCTAACAATACATTCCACTCTCCCTTTAATAAGTTTATATTTATTCTCATAACGCAAGAAAAATGCATTTCTATCATAAAGATAAGGATTCCCTAGCACTTTTCCACATATATCAAGTGATACAACATCCAAATCCACTTCATCAATAAACTCTGAAACAATAGAAAATATGACCCTACACTACTTGGTGACATTAAGTTTTTATTTATCACATACCCAACCAAGAGGATAAGGCTTTGGATGTGGTTTAGTTTCAAGACCCATATTTTTGACAAGTGCTTAAGATATCAAGTTTACTTGGGAACCCGGATCAAACAATGTATCTATCTTAGTGTGCTTAGATACAAATCTTATATGAAATAATTCATTCCTCTTTCTTTCATCAACATGAGATTTAGTATTGGAATTTGAACTAGCATGAAGGGAATATTTACCTTGTACTCCAACTGTTGTGATCTTTTCCTCGTCTCCTGAATCAGAACCAAGATCTTGTTGCACTGTAGCAATGATCTTTCTCTTCCCCTTCCACTGAATTGTTTCGGTCTTTTCTCTGGATGTAATTTCCAACAATGTTCATCATCATGACCATTATTCTTGCAATGTGTGCAAGATGGATTTCCTTCTTCCCTCTTTACAGTGGCAGTATTTTTGTCCTTCCTTTGAAACTTTCCTTTAAATTTCTTATGTGGGAATTTGGAAGGTTTCTTTGTGGGATCTTCTTGAACATGCTTTCCCCTGTTCTCAAGGTGAGTGGCTTGCACATAAACTTTTTCAAGACTAGTGGGGTTAAAAAATAGTAAAGTATGACGAATATAACTGTGAAGTGCACCAATATACTTCATTAAAGTTTCATAAGAATCTAAAGGAATGTTTAATGCAATATATTTTTTCCTAAATTATTCTGTGAATATTTGGATAGTTTGACCTTTACTTTGTCTTAAATTTTTCCATTCCATCATTGCAACCCAGTGGGTAAAATTGATTCCTTATTGCTGATTTAAATTCCGACCATGAGTAAAGAAGATTACCACACTTAATTCTATCCCGAAGTTTTCTCTCCCACCATTTGAGAGCGGTGCCTTCCAACTGAAGAGAGGCCAATGGCACTTTAACTTCCTCTTCATCAATATGTTGAACATAGAAATATACTTCAACCTGTCGAATCCAGTTATCTATCTTTTCAATATTAACATCTCCATTAAACATAGGTAAAGAAAATTTTACATCAAGCTTTGATAATGGTTTCTTAAAAGAATCTTTATGGCTATAATGATGAGAATGATGAGAATGATCAGAGGAAGAAGAGATAGAACTCGATGGTCAAGATGGAGGCTCAGTAGGGTCTCCTCCAACCCCTTGATTCACTAAATCATTTTCATCCGTTGATGCTTCCTTTTTCTTCCCTTTCTTTTCCATTCTCTTCTCGTAATCTCCATACATTTTCTCGACCATATATGACATGAGATAGAAGACCATATGGAATTTTTTCTCATGTTCATCACGCTTGTCCTCTTCATCCATTTTCTTCCCTCGGGATGCACAACCAACTTCGGGGTTGAAAATATTAAGTGCTCCTTCACCCTGTTTATGCTTGGCCCTAGTAAGCATTCACACTCAACAATTCAAGTCAAAGATGAATGCTTTGATACCAACATGATCTAGGATATTTTCATTAATGTGACTTATTAAAGAATTGTATTACATGAGCATAAACCGAAATGCACCATAAATAAGGAAATCTCAATGATAAAGAGACTTAAGAATAAGATATGAACAAAAAAACTTGATAACATGGTTCGTCCCTGGTGGACTACGTCTCCGAGTCCTGCTCTCAAATGGGTAGGCCCTTTTATTAACTCAACAAAATAATTTGGAAAAATACATAAGTATACCTCATAGTGGAGTTAAGTTGCAGAAGCTTTGCTCATACTAGAAAAAAAACACCACTAAATTCATGGCATCAAATTACCCAAAAACGACTGTCTCTGCACATCGATCTGAGTCTGGCACTTTCAGGCCCAAGAGAAATGTTGTCTCGGTTTTCGTGCTTGCAACCTGTAATAGATTCACAAAACTTTGCCTCCAAAAATGTTCTCGGTCGTACCGTTGCATGCCCCTGCTCCTCTCTCCCATGCATTGGAAAATACCACTTTTAAAATTTAATGTTGGACAGAGTTAACAACTTGGTCGTTTGGCAGAGTATTATTTAGGTGTTTGGTTGGGGGAGTTCCCAGGGTCAAACCCATGGGCCTCCTCCCTTTGGCTTGTTTGTTTTAACTGTGGAACATCTGGATAGAACCTCTGCTAAATTTAGTGGTGAAGATATGTTTGGCAGATTTTTTGTTGTAGCTAGTCGGATATGGCGGGATATGTATTAAATTGGCGGATTGGGGGTTGGTGCTAGCCAACCTTGCCTTTTTTTTAAAAGTTCGGTTGTTGGACCTCATTGTGCATTTCCCGCTGCCACGTGGCAGCCCATGACTCGGCCACATGGAGGCCTTTCATTGGCCCACGTCACCACACTACACGGTCATGCCACTTCATCCTTGTCGCATTAGCTTTCCACATCACCTACCGGGTGGTTGTATGGTCTGCCACGTGGTTGTATGGATTGCCACGTGGCACTTTTCCATTGGTCCACAGACTGACCAAAAATGAGTGACACGTGGCATCCTATGGTGCTTCCACATCATCATGCTGATATCGTCATGACACGTGTCTCCCTCTGCATGTGCCATGTACCCTATACATACGTTGACGTCATATGTACGAATACTAACGTCAACAGTACAGATGTTGACTCATCCCTACTCATTGGGCTAGGTTGACCAAAACTTTGATCGTGAATATCTTTTGATCTGTAACTCTGTTTAAATTCGTTGGAAAGCTTGCGACGCACTCTTCAGGATGATACCAATTTCACTGAGTTTTGAGGATTTTGATTTTTTTCCTCTTCTTTGTCTGCTGAGGCCATTCTAAGATTCTTGAGGTGCTTCTGCGAATTCTAAGTTATCCTTAGACTTCTCTGGATCCTTTTTGGATCAACATTTATGAAAATTACTTAATGAGATTGAAACAATAATTGTTAGATACAATAAACATAATTTGATAGAAACTAAAATAGTTAAACATTAATATATATGGATACACATAGAGTAAATGCTTACCTTGATGGTTTAATATACTATATTCCAACTTCCATAGGTGAGGTGTCATGCTTTGTGATTTTTATTCTAGTCTCTTATTTCAAATTGAAAAGATGTTTTCTTGTAGTTTGATACTTATGGTTCTTAGGGAGGAAGTTCCTATACTCATCAAATACCTCCTTTCCTAAACTTATTGAATGATGCAATTTCATCCTAGGAGCACAAACTTGACATGCAAATTTACCCTTTGTTTGAAGACCTGCAATATTATATCGATTAATGTCAGTATTATTTATATAACGAAGAATTGATATTTAAGAAGCATGCATCGTATTTTCATAAAATTATATACTATTAATGTCCATCAATATGTTACATACCAAAAAAATGTGTTAGCCCCGGGGCATCATGAATTGTCCATGTAAGTATTCCATGGAATTGAAATTTCATTTTCCCTATTGGTCTAGAGATGTTGTACATAGTGATACTAGCCCATAACTTTAGCAGCTCATCAACAAGAGGCTCAACATATACATTCATATATTTCACTTGGTACTTACCTAATTGGGTGAAAGTACACATAATTACTACGTTGTATATATAATTAATTATGCAATGAATAAGAAAACCAAAAATACAATGTTCAAACCAATTTTGTAAACAAATACCTGGAAGAATCATTGCCAAAATTGTGTGCTTCCTCTTTATTGACATCCAATGAGGAATGCTATTGTTTATAACAAAAATATGCCACACTGAGTAAATATACCTGAGCTCACCAAATGGATTGACATTATCAACTTCCAATGAAAGCCTAACATTACGAGGTTCTTCTTTAAAAATTGGCCATATTTCTTTGATGTTCCTAAATGCAGAACCATCCACAGGCATTCGAAGAATACCATCTTCACTTATGTGCCATGCATGGTAATCCATAAACTATGCAATTATTTGGCACCTAAACAATCGTTACAAACTTGGAATTATCATAATATGACGAAGAACCTTCTGAGGTACCTTTTTTGTTACTTGATCGGTTATTTATCTACCAATTTGACATTGCAGACATTTCTTTTCTAATGCATATTGTCCATAATTTATAATATGATCATTCAGACATGCATCAATATCCTAATACTCCATTCCAATATCTTTCATAATGGCACACATCTCTTGGTATGTGCAAGGTAAATTATTTGATGGTGGTAAGAAAAATTCACCTAACAATCTACATTGGGCTATTAAGGATGGAAATTTAATAGGGATGATTTTAAGGATGGAAATTTATATTAAAATGTAGAAACATGGGCTAATCTTACTAGTTCGTAATATGCAAAATGTAAATTGTTTGGCGATATTTTTGTAAAAATATTGAAATTTCGAAGGATTTTATATAGTTTCTATAAAATTTTGGCGATTTTTAAGGTTAAATAATTTCATTCTATGGAATTTGGATGAATGTTTTTTAGAAAAAATAAAAATTAACGAATCTTTTTTGGGGAAAAACCATGCAAAATTAGCCCAATTACGAAATTTAGCCCCTAAAATCATCATAAAAAAAATTAGTTAATGTAAATAATAGTAATAAAAAATATTGCATCCTTAATTTACACATAAATTGACACTAAAAATAGAGAAAAATAAATTCCACCTTTACGTATAATATGTGTCGAATTATATTACATACCTTAGGATCTGTGTGAGACAAGTGTTTGACAACCCATTCAATACCTTCAAGTTCACCAACAACATTATAACAGAGAGAATATTTGTTCTTGAGCCTTCATAAAGGGGTTGTTCTACCTTCTCAAGCAAAGGTACATCATCGTTTTGCTCATCGATAGGAGCAAAGATGTCTCGGATAAATATATTTGTCCCATCATCCAGCTCAACAATATTATCGGTGCCATCTTCTTCCATAGGATTGACGTGATCTTCAATATTCATACCATCTTCCACATCTTGTACAACAATATTTCTACTACTACCTGGAAGATATTTATCCAACGAGAAACACCTAGAATAATTTATCTTTACAATTATATACAATCAATAACATTAGTGTATATAACAAAAATTAAAAAAAAACAATTTTTTTTATAAATAGAATCAATACAAAGACATATATAATGAATAACTTACCTTGGTATGAAATGTATGCCCCCCTTCACTATGCTCATACACAAAACAATGTCTTTCAACTATTTTCCTTACAAGTCTTGTTCTTTTTAATCCCCTACATTGATTGCAAGGGCAATAACATTTCCCATCAGTATTGACCAATGCCTCCCATGCATACCTTAACCTAGAAACCATCCTTTGACTCTCTTCAGGTGTTGGCATTGGGATTTCCTATATTTACAACAAAATCCACTGAAGAAATATAAGTACATTAATATACAAATTATATATTCTAATTATGTTACAAATATCATCGAATTATATTGACCCCATATATACTAGAGAATTAGTCCATTTTCATCATAGATTTATTAAAGGTTTATAACAATAATCAACAAATTAAAACCATACATTTTTACCTCATAAGTTCCAAAGATTTACTATAAGCAAGTAATAAAATTAAACAATAAAA
>ML813829.1:26989-95788 GCA_009831015.1 Picea engelmannii | reverse complement strand
GTGCCCAAGTTATGATAGAACCCTTAGAAAAATGGGCCCTCGACTTTGTAGGACCAATTTCACCCATATCCCATAGGAAGAACTATATTTTGGTCTGTATGGACTATGTCACCAAATGGGTAGAGGCAAAAGCCATATTCAGGGCTACAAAGAAGTCTGTTGTTGAATTTACCTATGAAGACAT
Source organism: Picea engelmannii (assembly GCA_009831015.1). Lineage (NCBI taxonomy): Eukaryota > Viridiplantae > Streptophyta > Pinopsida > Pinales > Pinaceae > Picea > Picea engelmannii. The sequence goes on along the minus strand of ML813829.1, from coordinate 95,604 downwards.
ATTTACCCGCTTTAGTGTCCCTCGTGAAATTGTTACCGACCAAGGCACTCAATTCACTTCCAAGATAATGAAAGAGCTATCATAGATATATGGTATTAAACACCATAAATATTCTCCATACCACCTGCAAGCCAATGGTCAGGTAGAATCCACAAACAAGGTTCTGGAAGCCATCTTGACCAAGACTGTTTAGTTACATCACCGGGATTGGGTTGATAGGGTCCTAGAATCTTTGTGGGCATACCGAACTAGCTAGAGAAATACTATTAGGCATACCCCTTATGAGCTAGTGTATGGGAAATAAGTACTTCTACCAACAGAATTCCAAGTAAGGACCTTCTGTATTGCCGCAGAATTGGGATTGAACTTATATGAGGCTAAGAAGAAACGAGTCCTACAATTGAATGAGTTGGATGAAATTAGGCAAGATGCCATCCAATGGGTGATATTAGTCCAAAACCAGAGGAGCAAGTGGCATGATAAGTTTATTAAGAAGAAACACTTCCAACCTGGTGATTGGGCTCTATTGTTTGATTCCCTATTCAAAACCTTCAAAGGAAAACTCACCACCCGGTGGTTGGGCCCTTTAAAGGGAGACACTGTATATGACAATGGAGCAATAAAAATTAAAACAATTGATGATGGACAAGTCTCCTTTGTAGTAAATGGACACCGACTCAAATTTAATCATAAACCCATTTCCAAAGAGGATTTTCTACAGGTCATTTCAACTAACAAAGCATTGGCCTTAGTAGATGGGGAAGTCCCCCCTTGTTCTTGAAAACTTTTCTGAATTTCCTACTGTATATATGTAAATAGTTTTTGAATTTTGTTAATAAGGCAATTCTAGAGATTTATGTAAGTATTTTTTTCACCAGGAGTACACAGTTTCAAGGATCTTTCTTCAAAACATTGTTACACTTGAATTTTGTGTCTGCTAAAGCATCAAATGAATATTGACTTACTGTAATTAGCCATATTTTTGCAAAAATTCTCATTTTTTAAAGGCATTCTAAAGCAGTTTCTCTTGAAACTCTTCACCACTGTATAAAGAAGTGATACCATAACTATCAAGCCTAGAGGTCTCTTGTATAATTTTTCCAAGAAACCTGAGTAAGTGGGTCAAGTTTCTTTATCAAAGAGTAAAAAGGAGGTCTAATTAGTTGTTAGTCATGGAAACATCACAATAATTACAAAAGAAGAAAGTGAGTTGAGCCTAGAGATACCTTTCTGTTCTTTCTCAATGGTACCATCCACTACACACTAAATAGATTGATTATATAATATATTTAGATAGGCCACGTCTTCTTAAGTACCCCTTACATCGGGACAATCACTAAGTAATATAATGAAAATTCACCCTCTAACATAAATACCATCCTAATTGAAAAAAGAAAGAAAAGTTGTTTTCAGAGTTGTCCCCTCATCTTCTTGCATAAAACAATCTTATACTAAAATATTAAAAGATGGAGGGCCAATCTTTGAGGGTGTAAGAGGCTAACCCATCGAGATACTAAATAGGTCTGTTGGCAATGGGTACCGGCCTATGGTATGACTAGGTAAACCCGTCGGAGTATTGAACAAGCTTGATGGCAGTGGGGCGTTCTACCTAGCGAGGATGGTAATCTGACAAAAATAAATAATAAATTTAAACTTGTCATGATGTACGACATTACTTGCAGACAAAGCTGACATGAAGTATGTGTGGTTAAGATAAGGTTAATGAACTCCATAGACTTTCCATTGGGAAATAACTCTAAGACTATCTTGAAACTCTCTTTCATATCTCTTCTTATCTATATATAGGATATCTTATCCTATAGGTGGGGGCATCTTCTAACCATCTCGTCAAACCAATTTGTGAAATTTTATCTTTACACTTGACATATTATAAATCTTTGGCTATTGGGGGATACTCACTAGTTTCCTATACTGTTGATTCTGAGGTGTCACAATACTTAGGTGTGGGGGAGGGGTTCATGAGCTAACAAATGATCATTGCCTAGAGAAATAGATCTTTGCAAGAGTTTTTGTATTATTTCCATGATACGGGTTATTACATTAATAGTCATTTTATTTTGAAGTGCTAAACTCCTGTGTGCTATAAATTACTAAACATATACTTAACAAACCACTCTTTATCGGTTTATCTTTCATTACAAGTTGTACATTGTAGGTTTGACAATACATGTTTTATGCTTTCTATAACCTATTCATTGTAGGTTTGACATTATATGTCATATGCAAGAGGATTGAGTGAGCATGGTGGAAAAATAGACAACAATGGAGCATTCTGCCTCTGCTCATTAACCACTATGATTGTAAAAAACACTTCAAATTTGTGGGCTATCCATTAAAAGAAGTGCAAATGTACTTAACACAGAGGTACCATATGAAGTACCATATGAGGTGCCATATGAAATGTTGTATGAGGTGCCGAACGAAGTACCATATGAATTACACACCAGTAACTATCCTAGATTCCAGGTAACTAGAAATCAATTACATTCAATTGAATTGGTTGCAGGCAATTGATTGAAGATGCTTTATATGTTCATGATCAAATGTCCAATTCAAAAGACTTGGACATTGATCTAATTGCGCATCATTACATTGCCCCCAAAAATGAGCCTCCGAATTTGAAATTTCCCACACATGGTAGCTTGTGCACACATGTGTGCAACCTACTCCACTATAGGCACATTCAAAATCGGGTTGGGAAACCATTATCTCAATTCTCCCTTGCCATTTTCTCTGCCCTACGTTAAGAAATCGTGCCCAAACTCTGCCATTTCTTCCCCTATTCAAATCACATTCAGCCTATTCCCACTTCGTGCCATATCTTGGCCCGTTCACACCCTTTCCTGGTGAATTTCACCTCTACCACAATGCCTATGAGGTATGTTATGCATACCTTTTTTCCATTCTCGAATTTGCTCAATGCAGAGAGGTGTTTTTGCATGCAGGCTGGGGGCCATTTTTGTCTAACTTGCAGGGCCACGATGATGACCTCTCCATACAATTTTCCCTCAGTTTCGATGGGAAGACAACACACGTGGGGTCTCTTTCTTTTTGAAGTCTCAGAAGAGTCCATTGTTGTAGCTACGAAGCTACCAAGAATGGGAGATAGATGGTTCAAAAACCACCAACTGTTGCGCTCAAGTTATAACAGGGTGTTTAAGCCTGAATTCCGGAACATTTCAGGAGAAAAAGGATATTCTAGGGAGTGGATAAAGGTGGAATTTATCAACCCTCTCATCATCATCACAAGGTTGATTACATGCGAAGGTAGATACTCCACTTTCAAAGCTTGTCATTTTAGATTGTTGGCTCATTTTCTGTTCAACAAACCTTTGAACTTCCCCTTCTATTTTCTAAAAAGCTTGGAGAAGATGTCCTCTCAAGTGAGGAAGAATGTGACTAACCCCCACAATAGTCTCTTTCACCATGGCTTGATCAAACCCCTTGTTCTAGCCGAACTAGAGAAACAGGGGAAAACTTGGGATGCCTTTATCTATCAATTTGCAAACCCTCACTTGAGAATTAAGACCGGCAAAAAGCCACTTAGCCTAAGAACTATCTCTCCATCCAAGCCTCTCTCTCCAAGAACTCCAAATCCCCTTGTACAAACCCTCTCTTTGTCAGAACAATACAAAAAGATTGTTGATATCCCTACTTCTTCATCAAGTAAAAAGACCAAGAGAAAAGACCAAAATAAGCTTATTGTTAACCCCCCAATCCCTTCAATCTCTCTTGATCCTACACCTAAAAATCTCCAAGAAGTAATCCAACAAGACTTTCCCATCATTCCCACAAATAGGAGGGGAGCCAATTGATTTGGTAAAGGACCCTTTCGAAAGAGTACCTGGAGAAAAAGAACAAAACCTTATGAAAAACCACTGTCTTCTTCAGATCCTATCCAAGTGTCCTCTGATCTTGAGAGCCCTCACAAGAGACTTAGGGAAGTTTCTGTCGATGGATTAGATCCACTAAGAAAGACAAAATCAGAACCTACCTCTCCTTACCAATCCCCCATCACTCCTACTTCACCCATGCCTACTATATATCCTAAGACTGATAGATTGTCCATGTCCCTCAAAGGATCTAAGCCTTCCTCATATATCACTGATTCTTCCCTAGCCATTGAGAAGCTACAAAAAGAAAACCATCAGCTTCTCCAATAGTTGGAAGAAAGGAAGATGATAGACACACACCTTCATCATGATAATGCAGTCCTTCAAGCAAAGGTTAACTCCCTTCAATGGTTGGTTGATGAGATGACCAAATCCAACCACAGCCTTAGAGCACAGTTGAAGCAACACAAGAGGAACAAGGCAAAGTCTTCACAACAAGAAGGAGAAGCTTCCAAAGCTTATCCTCCTCACCAAGCCTAGTCACGAGAGGTAATTTCTTTTTGTTTGCAGTGGGACCTGCAAAATCATAAGTGTAGGGGTAATGTTGGGCCTGAGATATGATCAGTTTTATGACAGTTATAGACACTTTTGTCAAATGTACATATGTGTTTTTCATGTTTTGGAGAAGATTTTTGAATAATTTTGTGCTAAAATGGTATGATCTACACCAGGTATGTACAATTTGTGTTTAATGTTGATATTGAGTATAATTCACCATGTTTTTATGTTTCCAAGGATCTAATTCATGTTTTTTAGTGTTATAGGGAAAAAACGCATCACATTTTTTCTTCTGGCACTCAGTCCAATACTCCTTCCAATACTCGATCCGGTACCCTGTCCAACACTTCGTCCAACACTACGTCTTGCACAAAAATGGTGAGCAATTTGGTGGTTATGGTATTGGCAGCCAGTGGTGGGCGAATCAGGAACATGGGTTTTTCTCATGCTTGCCCCATCCAGCTACTGAACCCTTGACAACTCAGTTTAAGTTGTTAATCAGGGAGATTATTGGCTCACTCTATTTCGGCAGTTAGGGCACCATTAATGTAATTTTTCGATTTTAGAAGTGGTTCAACCCTCCTGTGGTCGACCACTTGGTCTATAAATATTATAAATACCACCATGATGGTCATATAGAATTTAAGCAGAAGAAGAACCAGTGTGATAGGGACAAACACGGTTTTACTCTGTTTTTCCATTTTTCATTGCCAGATTATATAGAAACTGCGTTTTTGAGTTTTCATGGTGAAATCGAATTGTTGAGTTCGTGGTGTGATTTTAGGAAGTGACCACGACTTGCTAGGGGACCCACCAATAGTCTAGTAACTGTTCTTTAAGTTGTTTATGCATTTCATAGTTTATCGGTCTCGTTTTATTTCCTGTACATGCATTATTGTTTTGTTAATTAATTTGTTGTTGTAGTTTAATTGTCTTAACTCTCTTTTGCAAGTTAGTATGAAGGCTTGTGTTAGCATGCGTTGATATTGTATGTAGGAACGAATTTGCAAATCCATAGACTAACCCCATGTGCAATTAGATATTAGATTATGTTTTATTTTATGTTGTTAGAATTAAATTTAAAACAGAGTAGAACATAGTTCTAATTTGAGTTTTCTTTAACAAGGATTTGATGGATGGATAGGATTAATTTTAGTTTTTAATTATAGATTGCTTATTTCATTTTTATGTAGATATTTCTTAATTAGTTGTTGGTTAATGTATTTGGTAGTTTGCTTTTTAATGTCACGTTTTAATTTATGTTCTTAAGCATTTTTCCTTATTGCAGTTTGAATTGTTAAAATAGAAATAACATAGTTTCATTTTATGTAATTTCTTTCCTAGAATTAGATTGCAATTATATTTCTCAGTCAATGGTTGAATTTAATTATGAAGTTTGTTTACATAGCATAGAAGTACAATTATGATCTCGTTATATTGTTGATGGTTAATAAATGAACATGCAGGGTAATTAACATTGTTTCTGTAATGTCTAAATTCTCATTGGATTGTTTAATCCATACCTTTCACTTTGTTATCGAGAATAGTATTGAGCTTATATCGCTTGAATTATCCTTTGTTGTCAAGTGCCATCAAGATATTATACGACATCAGAGACATTCACACAACCACCAACACTATATTTGAGTTTTCATAGGTTAAAAGATAGTTTTCCTGCTTTCATAGATCAAAAAATATAGTTTTCATGCTTTCATAGGTTAAAAGCTAGTTTTTTTTCTTTCATAGTTTAGAAGATAGTTTTATTGTTGTTCTAGGATAGATAGTCTCTTGCTTTGATAGGTTAGAGAGCAATTTTCTTATCATAGATTAAAAGTTAGTTGTTAGTTCTTTTTTCTTTCAATTAAATAGATTTCCTTTTATGAATTAAAAATAGCTTTGAAGTTTGAATTAAGAACATAGTCCACTTGCCAGGCTAGATAGTTGTTCAATGAGAAGTTTTAATTAGATTACTTGCAATAGAAGTTATCTTAGAGTAGTTAGTTGTTTACTTGATTTAATAGGTTAGCTAGTTATTTTGTCTACTTGCTTTAATAGGTTAGCTAGTTGTTTTTCTTACTTGTTTACTTGCTTTAATAGAATAGTTGCTTGCTTGCTTATTTACTTGTTTTCATAGGGTAGTTTTTCATTGAATTTAGGTAGGCAAGTTAAAGTAGTTTTCTTTTTTTATTTGTTGATTGTTATGCTTAATAGTTGCTTTTGCTTATTGTTATGAACTAGTTTTCTTTACATAGGGTTTTTACTTGCTTTCTTAGAACTATCCATCAATCCTTGGCCCAAAAGTACTTAGGTTACATAGTTTCAAGTTTCTTATTAGGGTTTTCTCATTAGATAGATTTTCTTGAATAGATTAACCCTTAGATGGCCACTTCCTTAGTTAGAATATACTACTACCATTCCTTCTACCTTTGGCATATATTTTGCTACAAATCTAAGTTTACTTACCCCAGGTTGACAGTTTAATTGAGGGTTTTTAGTGTCTTTTTAGTGCATATACAACACCAATCACACATCACACACCCCTTTACATATTTAGTTAAAATTTCTTTCATATGAGGCCAATAACAAAACCTTTGCAGAAGAGCCATAGTTTTTCCTACCCCAAAATGCCCAGACAAAAGAGAAGTGTGAGCTTCTCATATTACATGGACTTGCTCACTTGTAGGAATACATAGATTTCCAAGATGGTAGAGTAGTTTTCCCTGCAGAAAATAGTTCTATACCTGTGGACCATGGGTTAGCTTTTCAAATACCTCTTTAAAATCTTCATCAACAACATATTGTTCCACATAGCTATCATGAGATAAAGAAGCATTCTTCAAAATAATAGAAGCAACAATAGGAGGTCTAGAAAGAATATCAACTACCTTGTTACTTGTACCCTTTTTGTATTTGATTACCAAATGAAACTGTTGAAGAAAACCCATCCACCTATAATGCCGAGATTGTTGCAGTTTGGTTTGTGATTGGAGATATTGTAAGGGTTGATGATCTATATGTATGATTGTTTCCTTCCCTAACAAGTAGTGCTTCCATTTCTTTACACTTTGAACTAATGCATACAACTCTTTATCATATGTAGGATAATTAACAACAACTTGGTTAAAAGTTCCAAAGTGGTAACAAATAGGCTTACGATATTGCATCAATACTGCACCCATGGCGTATCTGCTGGCATCTGTCTTGATCTCAAAAGGATGTTGAAGATTTGGCAGTGCTAATATTGGTGTGGTACTGGTCTTTTCCTTCAAAGTGTCGAAGGATTTTTGTTTCTTTCCTCCCCACTGAAAAGTGTTCTTCACACTAGTTAAGGCATGCAAAGGAGCTGTGATGAAAGAGAAATTTTCTATGAATCTCCTCCAATATTGAACTGCACCCAAGAAGCTCCATGTTTCAGTTACAGTTATGGGCTTAGGCCAATTTACAATTACATCAACCTTGGAAGGATCAATTTTCAATTGTCCTCCTCCTACAATATGACATAAGTACACTAGTGCAGTCTTGCCAAATTAACATTTGGACAATTTTACATACAAATTTTCCCTTTGAAAATTATCCAATACTTGCTTTATATGTCGTACATGTTCATCTCAAGTCCTACTAAATATAAGAACGTTGTCTAAATATACAATTACAAAATCATCTAGAAATGGCCTGAATACATCATTCATCACACGCACGAAGGTTGTCAGAGCATTACAAAGCCCAAACGACATAACTAACCACTCAAACAATCCCTGTTTGGTTTTAAAGGTAGTTTTCCATGCATATTGTTCTGCAACCCTGATCTGATGGTATCCACTACACAAATCCAATTGAGTGAAATCAACAACATTCTTTAATTGATCAAGTAAATCATCTATACAAGGAAGAGGGTATCAATTTTTCACCGTGATTTTTTTTAAGGGTCAATAATCGACACACATTCACCATGTGACATCCTTCTTTGGCACCATCATGATCGAAGAACCACAAGGATATGAACTAGGCATGATGACCCCTTGATCCAATAAGCCTTGTACCTGCTTTTTTATTTCTGTCATCTCTACAAATGACATCCTGTACATGCCCATATTAGGAAGAGGAGAATATTGTTGAAGATGTATTTCATGTTGGATTTCCCTCTTAGGAGGTAATCTATCCAGTTCTTGAAAGATGTCATCATACTTAGAAACAATATCAATTAATTCTTTCTTATGAGAAGGATCACATCCTTGGAAGGCATCATATGTTCCAACATCCTTTTCTCTTACAACCATGAGTACATATCTCTTATTAGTGTTTATGAGTATCTTCATTTGTCTCGCACTAACAAGTGTTGCATTTACCTTCATGTTGTGGGATCTAACAATACATTCCACTCTCCCTTTAATAAGTTTATATTTATTCTCATAACGCAAGAAAAATGCATTTCTATCATAAAGATAAGGATTCCCTAGCACTTTTCCACATATATCAAGTGATACAACATCCAAATCCACTTCATCAATAAACTCTGAAACAATAGAAAATATGACCCTACACTACTTGGTGACATTAAGTTTTTATTTATCACATACCCAACCAAGAGGATAAGGCTTTGGATGTGGTTTAGTTTCAAGACCCATATTTTTGACAAGTGCTTAAGATATCAAGTTTACTTGGGAACCCGGATCAAACAATGTATCTATCTTAGTGTGCTTAGATACAAATCTTATATGAAATAATTCATTCCTCTTTCTTTCATCAACATGAGATTTAGTATTGGAATTTGAACTAGCATGAAGGGAATATTTACCTTGTACTCCAACTGTTGTGATCTTTTCCTCGTCTCCTGAATCAGAACCAAGATCTTGTTGCACTGTAGCAATGATCTTTCTCTTCCCCTTCCACTGAATTGTTTCGGTCTTTTCTCTGGATGTAATTTCCAACAATGTTCATCATCATGACCATTATTCTTGCAATGTGTGCAAGATGGATTTCCTTCTTCCCTCTTTACAGTGGCAGTATTTTTGTCCTTCCTTTGAAACTTTCCTTTAAATTTCTTATGTGGGAATTTGGAAGGTTTCTTTGTGGGATCTTCTTGAACATGCTTTCCCCTGTTCTCAAGGTGAGTGGCTTGCACATAAACTTTTTCAAGACTAGTGGGGTTAAAAAATAGTAAAGTATGACGAATATAACTGTGAAGTGCACCAATATACTTCATTAAAGTTTCATAAGAATCTAAAGGAATGTTTAATGCAATATATTTTTTCCTAAATTATTCTGTGAATATTTGGATAGTTTGACCTTTACTTTGTCTTAAATTTTTCCATTCCATCATTGCAACCCAGTGGGTAAAATTGATTCCTTATTGCTGATTTAAATTCCGACCATGAGTAAAGAAGATTACCACACTTAATTCTATCCCGAAGTTTTCTCTCCCACCATTTGAGAGCGGTGCCTTCCAACTGAAGAGAGGCCAATGGCACTTTAACTTCCTCTTCATCAATATGTTGAACATAGAAATATACTTCAACCTGTCGAATCCAGTTATCTATCTTTTCAATATTAACATCTCCATTAAACATAGGTAAAGAAAATTTTACATCAAGCTTTGATAATGGTTTCTTAAAAGAATCTTTATGGCTATAATGATGAGAATGATGAGAATGATCAGAGGAAGAAGAGATAGAACTCGATGGTCAAGATGGAGGCTCAGTAGGGTCTCCTCCAACCCCTTGATTCACTAAATCATTTTCATCCGTTGATGCTTCCTTTTTCTTCCCTTTCTTTTCCATTCTCTTCTCGTAATCTCCATACATTTTCTCGACCATATATGACATGAGATAGAAGACCATATGGAATTTTTTCTCATGTTCATCACGCTTGTCCTCTTCATCCATTTTCTTCCCTCGGGATGCACAACCAACTTCGGGGTTGAAAATATTAAGTGCTCCTTCACCCTGTTTATGCTTGGCCCTAGTAAGCATTCACACTCAACAATTCAAGTCAAAGATGAATGCTTTGATACCAACATGATCTAGGATATTTTCATTAATGTGACTTATTAAAGAATTGTATTACATGAGCATAAACCGAAATGCACCATAAATAAGGAAATCTCAATGATAAAGAGACTTAAGAATAAGATATGAACAAAAAAACTTGATAACATGGTTCGTCCCTGGTGGACTACGTCTCCGAGTCCTGCTCTCAAATGGGTAGGCCCTTTTATTAACTCAACAAAATAATTTGGAAAAATACATAAGTATACCTCATAGTGGAGTTAAGTTGCAGAAGCTTTGCTCATACTAGAAAAAAAACACCACTAAATTCATGGCATCAAATTACCCAAAAACGACTGTCTCTGCACATCGATCTGAGTCTGGCACTTTCAGGCCCAAGAGAAATGTTGTCTCGGTTTTCGTGCTTGCAACCTGTAATAGATTCACAAAACTTTGCCTCCAAAAATGTTCTCGGTCGTACCGTTGCATGCCCCTGCTCCTCTCTCCCATGCATTGGAAAATACCACTTTTAAAATTTAATGTTGGACAGAGTTAACAACTTGGTCGTTTGGCAGAGTATTATTTAGGTGTTTGGTTGGGGGAGTTCCCAGGGTCAAACCCATGGGCCTCCTCCCTTTGGCTTGTTTGTTTTAACTGTGGAACATCTGGATAGAACCTCTGCTAAATTTAGTGGTGAAGATATGTTTGGCAGATTTTTTGTTGTAGCTAGTCGGATATGGCGGGATATGTATTAAATTGGCGGATTGGGGGTTGGTGCTAGCCAACCTTGCCTTTTTTTTAAAAGTTCGGTTGTTGGACCTCATTGTGCATTTCCCGCTGCCACGTGGCAGCCCATGACTCGGCCACATGGAGGCCTTTCATTGGCCCACGTCACCACACTACACGGTCATGCCACTTCATCCTTGTCGCATTAGCTTTCCACATCACCTACCGGGTGGTTGTATGGTCTGCCACGTGGTTGTATGGATTGCCACGTGGCACTTTTCCATTGGTCCACAGACTGACCAAAAATGAGTGACACGTGGCATCCTATGGTGCTTCCACATCATCATGCTGATATCGTCATGACACGTGTCTCCCTCTGCATGTGCCATGTACCCTATACATACGTTGACGTCATATGTACGAATACTAACGTCAACAGTACAGATGTTGACTCATCCCTACTCATTGGGCTAGGTTGACCAAAACTTTGATCGTGAATATCTTTTGATCTGTAACTCTGTTTAAATTCGTTGGAAAGCTTGCGACGCACTCTTCAGGATGATACCAATTTCACTGAGTTTTGAGGATTTTGATTTTTTTCCTCTTCTTTGTCTGCTGAGGCCATTCTAAGATTCTTGAGGTGCTTCTGCGAATTCTAAGTTATCCTTAGACTTCTCTGGATCCTTTTTGGATCAACATTTATGAAAATTACTTAATGAGATTGAAACAATAATTGTTAGATACAATAAACATAATTTGATAGAAACTAAAATAGTTAAACATTAATATATATGGATACACATAGAGTAAATGCTTACCTTGATGGTTTAATATACTATATTCCAACTTCCATAGGTGAGGTGTCATGCTTTGTGATTTTTATTCTAGTCTCTTATTTCAAATTGAAAAGATGTTTTCTTGTAGTTTGATACTTATGGTTCTTAGGGAGGAAGTTCCTATACTCATCAAATACCTCCTTTCCTAAACTTATTGAATGATGCAATTTCATCCTAGGAGCACAAACTTGACATGCAAATTTACCCTTTGTTTGAAGACCTGCAATATTATATCGATTAATGTCAGTATTATTTATATAACGAAGAATTGATATTTAAGAAGCATGCATCGTATTTTCATAAAATTATATACTATTAATGTCCATCAATATGTTACATACCAAAAAAATGTGTTAGCCCCGGGGCATCATGAATTGTCCATGTAAGTATTCCATGGAATTGAAATTTCATTTTCCCTATTGGTCTAGAGATGTTGTACATAGTGATACTAGCCCATAACTTTAGCAGCTCATCAACAAGAGGCTCAACATATACATTCATATATTTCACTTGGTACTTACCTAATTGGGTGAAAGTACACATAATTACTACGTTGTATATATAATTAATTATGCAATGAATAAGAAAACCAAAAATACAATGTTCAAACCAATTTTGTAAACAAATACCTGGAAGAATCATTGCCAAAATTGTGTGCTTCCTCTTTATTGACATCCAATGAGGAATGCTATTGTTTATAACAAAAATATGCCACACTGAGTAAATATACCTGAGCTCACCAAATGGATTGACATTATCAACTTCCAATGAAAGCCTAACATTACGAGGTTCTTCTTTAAAAATTGGCCATATTTCTTTGATGTTCCTAAATGCAGAACCATCCACAGGCATTCGAAGAATACCATCTTCACTTATGTGCCATGCATGGTAATCCATAAACTATGCAATTATTTGGCACCTAAACAATCGTTACAAACTTGGAATTATCATAATATGACGAAGAACCTTCTGAGGTACCTTTTTTGTTACTTGATCGGTTATTTATCTACCAATTTGACATTGCAGACATTTCTTTTCTAATGCATATTGTCCATAATTTATAATATGATCATTCAGACATGCATCAATATCCTAATACTCCATTCCAATATCTTTCATAATGGCACACATCTCTTGGTATGTGCAAGGTAAATTATTTGATGGTGGTAAGAAAAATTCACCTAACAATCTACATTGGGCTATTAAGGATGGAAATTTAATAGGGATGATTTTAAGGATGGAAATTTATATTAAAATGTAGAAACATGGGCTAATCTTACTAGTTCGTAATATGCAAAATGTAAATTGTTTGGCGATATTTTTGTAAAAATATTGAAATTTCGAAGGATTTTATATAGTTTCTATAAAATTTTGGCGATTTTTAAGGTTAAATAATTTCATTCTATGGAATTTGGATGAATGTTTTTTAGAAAAAATAAAAATTAACGAATCTTTTTTGGGGAAAAACCATGCAAAATTAGCCCAATTACGAAATTTAGCCCCTAAAATCATCATAAAAAAAATTAGTTAATGTAAATAATAGTAATAAAAAATATTGCATCCTTAATTTACACATAAATTGACACTAAAAATAGAGAAAAATAAATTCCACCTTTACGTATAATATGTGTCGAATTATATTACATACCTTAGGATCTGTGTGAGACAAGTGTTTGACAACCCATTCAATACCTTCAAGTTCACCAACAACATTATAACAGAGAGAATATTTGTTCTTGAGCCTTCATAAAGGGGTTGTTCTACCTTCTCAAGCAAAGGTACATCATCGTTTTGCTCATCGATAGGAGCAAAGATGTCTCGGATAAATATATTTGTCCCATCATCCAGCTCAACAATATTATCGGTGCCATCTTCTTCCATAGGATTGACGTGATCTTCAATATTCATACCATCTTCCACATCTTGTACAACAATATTTCTACTACTACCTGGAAGATATTTATCCAACGAGAAACACCTAGAATAATTTATCTTTACAATTATATACAATCAATAACATTAGTGTATATAACAAAAATTAAAAAAAAACAATTTTTTTTATAAATAGAATCAATACAAAGACATATATAATGAATAACTTACCTTGGTATGAAATGTATGCCCCCCTTCACTATGCTCATACACAAAACAATGTCTTTCAACTATTTTCCTTACAAGTCTTGTTCTTTTTAATCCCCTACATTGATTGCAAGGGCAATAACATTTCCCATCAGTATTGACCAATGCCTCCCATGCATACCTTAACCTAGAAACCATCCTTTGACTCTCTTCAGGTGTTGGCATTGGGATTTCCTATATTTACAACAAAATCCACTGAAGAAATATAAGTACATTAATATACAAATTATATATTCTAATTATGTTACAAATATCATCGAATTATATTGACCCCATATATACTAGAGAATTAGTCCATTTTCATCATAGATTTATTAAAGGTTTATAACAATAATCAACAAATTAAAACCATACATTTTTACCTCATAAGTTCCAAAGATTTACTATAAGCAAGTAATAAAATTAAACAATAAAAGAGAACTATACCAAGACAAATTGTATAGTAATAAAATGGAATTGAGTAGACATGTTCATACCTATTTCCTAGGGAAAAATTTGTGTCCCCAAATGAAAGAGGGTCTAAGGGTTAGGGATCCAATTTGGGTATTTAAAAAAGAGACAAAGTAATATTAAAAAATTGTAACCTTTAAAGTACAAAATCATAGCTATGTGGATCAAGAATCGGATTTTAGGCAAGTAGCACATACAAAAAAGACTAATAAATCATGCAACAAAAAATTAGCATAAAAATATTTTATAACCATTGCACCTACAACAAAATAGTTGAAATCACTAACCTTCGTCGATATTTTGAAGAACGTTGGCTATGTCAAAGTTGACCAAGTTAGTGTTGAAGGGATATTTCCCCTGTGGCTTTGGGTCAAATTATGACAGATCAAGATTGTATTGAGAAGACCGAAGTCTTTCCTCACAGAAAATTATACAAAACTGAAAGAATAACTACTTTTGCTAGGAGAAAGTAGGGAAATAAAGAAGGAGAAGGAATTCACCTTAAGTCTCTCATTTGATGTTGATCCATTCTTCTACTTCTTGGAGAGCTCTTGATCCTTTGTCAGAACTAGCACTGCTATGGGGTAGTTATATGATCAAACAATATAAATTTCATGTACTATATTCAAAGAAAATATGATAAGCAAAGACACACGATGTTGCAATGAACACAAAATTTGGAGGTAAATAAATCTCTTCTATTAGCACCAAATATAGAGTTCAATTACAACCTGAATCACTTTTGGCACTGCTTCGGATCCAACTTCACAGGTTCTTCCATAGATCCTTCAAGCATCAAATGAACCACAATACTCTTCCTTGGATACCCTGAATAAGGATAAGGATACACCCTATGTCTATATAAGAAAGAAAGAGGCACTGGAAAAAGAGTTTCCAGATTGGGGAATGTTACTCAGATGATAATAAGGTTAGGGAAACTTACTAGATCTTAGAAGCATAACCTTGCACCAAAAGACTTGTCTTCATATTATCCCTCAATGGTGATTTTATATCTTCCTCAAGAGGTTGGGGAAGTTGGAATCCATTTTGTAAGAGCATGCGGACATTGGGAAACAAGCCCAACCAAAAAACCTACCCAAAAACTTGGAATTATTTTATTTTTTCCTTTTTTTTGACAACATCCATGGGTTGCAACATGAGAAGTCATGGATGTCTGTGATTTTCATCAAAGAAACCTGTGGATATGTGAAAATATATATGTTTTTTAGATGATTTTCATGAGGCATGTTTGGTATTTTGTCTAATAAGAAAAGGGAAAGGGTTCGAACATGGAACAAATGCATAGGTGTGGAATTTTGTGCTATAAAAAATGCCCCCTAATGTGTGAGGTCAGAAGGGAAAAATGATGGCCGAAATACATTATAAACTATGAGACACGAGGATGCACTAAAGTAACCCATGAAGGTCCCTGAACAACTAATCCAAGAACAAAAACCATCAACAAATGTTAAATAAGAGTATTATCTTCCCAAGTAGGGCATACCCATGCTTAAGAGTGATGTAATCATGGCCGCCAAAGTCAATTAAACTGCAAATGCATGGCATATCTGAAGTATAGATAAACTCCATGGCCATGAACAATACACAATGGATCCATAACAAGCATGGCCACAAATGAATTAGCAAGCATGGCCATTAAAAATACACAGTGGATCCATGTCAAAGAAGATCATAGACAAAAATAGATAAATAGTGGAGCTACGTCTCAAGATCAAGTACATAGGATATCTGGAACCAATGGAATGAACAAGATGATCCTTTGCAAGTACCAATGTCTATGAGGTGGAACCATATGGGTTGGGAAGGAGAACAAAAGATGTGGTGCTCATAATTCACTTGAAGTCTTCACTACAATATGTCCTGGTACAAGTCTACACTATGTGAATAAATGAGTTGAGGTCGAACATAGTAAGACATCATTTGATTACCGATCATTGATGTACATCATTGATGTACATCATTAATAAACATGAGAAAACCCACTGATGATGATAATGGGCGTCAAGGTACCATGGTACAATCTAACAAGTGTGAATGAACGAGTTGATGTTGAACACTTGATAGAATCTATCGAGCAGGGGACATTGAGGGATTCCCACTATCAATAGTGAGGGAACCTGCCACTAATGACTGCAAGCCCCAAGGTATCAAATATGACTCTAGATTCTTATCCCAAATAAATATGTGTCAAATTTGATGAGAAGAGATCCACTGGAAGGAAGGCATTAAGGCATCCTCCATCATCCAACATGAGGGGTGGAAATGGCCAAATATTTGGAAGATATCAGATGAAGAGATAAATACTTGTGATAATGAGATTGACTTGATTGACTCGAGAAGGCCGACTTGCAAGATCATGAACTATCTACAGAATGGCCAACTCAAGTTAAAACTTTCCCTTGAATAGAAGCACGACACATTATGTGATTTAGGAAACATGGACTATAATATGGGATACATTTGTGATACAGGAGGGATCAAAAAACACTCCATATAGTTGGAAGAATAAACAACCGGGGGAGATAAAACTCAAAACGAGAAAAAGTCTCCTAAATCCATACTAGACCAAAAATGATCAGATGTCGACTCAAGATTGTTCTTTGTTCAAGGGTGAAAAGACTTCTTCCAACACAAGAGATAGATGCTTTCCCCCCCCTATTTTTGTTTTTTTGATTTTTTTGGTCTTTTTCATATTATTAAAGTCTGAAAAATAATAAAAGAATGTTATAGTACAGTGGAGGAAACAAGTGTCAAGGGAAAGAAAACTAGTTCCAAAGTGCAAGGAACATACATGTGGTCAATGCAAGGAAGCATGTGCAGGATGAGGACACCCAAGGAATGTCTCCTCCAGGGATAGAGGTGTTGAATTCCAAAGGAATAAATTGCAAGGATAGGAACTGATAGGAATGCATAAGAAATTGGTTCAACAACAACATGTTGAAGCCGACATTAGGCCTAAAAAGTGCAAGCATTCAATATGCAATTAAATTACAACTCTAATTTAGGAAGTAAACCTCCCATGGTGGTCTTTCTTGTAATTTTAGTCTCCAGGGCCCAAAAAATAATAAAATAATTGTTGGCATAGGGGCAGACCCAGGGTTCACTCCAAGAGCACACCAACAAGCCCTAGCTACTGGCCCTTTCAGAAACACCTGCAAAGTAGATGTAGTCTCACCCGAAGCAGCTAAGAGGGGGGTTGCAGGACAAAGATGTCTACAACCAAGGGAATATCAAGTGGAACTAATACAACAATAATGCAACATTCATATATCTCTTATCAGTTAGATCTATTATGCGCAGTTATAAATCTGATCTAATAAAATAATGTAAATAATAGTATAACAATGACATAGATCCAGGCATCAATCATACATACAACACAAAATATACGTGGTTCACTCTCTCTCTAGGGCTAAGTCCACAGAAATGTGCTGATGATATATTAAGAAAAATATTACAGTTCTGATCTATGCTCTTAGTCAGCAGATCTTCTCTCTTCTTCTCTCTGTCTCCCACCTTCCTATGCACCCATCTGTAGGACTTGATCTTCGCACCTAGCTAAATATATTACAATACCAGAAGGCTCTCACTCTCAGCACTCCTCTTTCTCATAGTATAATAATCTCTCAACCAACAACAATCAATATCAATACCCAACACTAGTACCGACCCAACCTAGGTCCTCTTGACCTCTATTTATACATTATAGTCCCTCACCAATAGACTTAGGTCGAAACCTAGGTGTCAAAACTCTAATTACCCAAAACCCTAGGTGTCTAAAACCCTAGGTCAACTTGACCCGCCTTTTCAGGGCTTTGCCAGCCTGTCTTTCCTCCCTTCTCACGCGGTGCTCCAAAGAATCCAATGGTGGCTTTTTCTGCTTGCTGATTTGTCCTCAATCCATATTCCTTGTTGATCTTTCATCCGCGATCTCCTCATCCAACAGCTTTCTTTTCCGTATTTCACTTCGGATTTTCTTCTCTTTTTCTTACTTCGACCCAATGACAGTCATTGTGTCTCCCGCACAGTTCGTTTTTTACCTTTTATTCCTTGATCTTCACTTCCTTCCATAACCAAAGGCTAGCAGGCCCCCAACACTCACCTGTGACTCGTCCTGAGGCACTTCAAATCTGATCCTTCCATTTCACACCAACTTTGAACTGCACAGTGCAGCCTTTGCTTTCTACTTTATGCCTCCTTCCCATCCTTGTGCAGACTGTCTTTTTTGTGTTTGGTACCCAGTTTCAACTACACCTAGTACCTAGACCATTTTCTCCTTTCTTTTACTGAGAGCTGCGAGGTAGCTGGTTGTCATAATACAACTTCAGATAACTCCCATTCACTAATCCTTCTTTCCATTCTCCCTTCAATGTCTTTAGTTGCACAGCTCCTCCTTCTGTTACATAGGAAATCTCATATGGTCCAAGCCAATGCATTCTGAACTTCCCTAGATGTCTTATAAATTTACTGTCATACACTAGTACTAAATCACCTTGCTTAAATGCCTTCTTCTTGATGTGTCTATCATGATAGGACTTCTCACTTTCCTTTTGTACCTGTTGATGGAATCCTGCAATAAATCCATCTTCTTCTAGTTCAACCATCTGAGCAAGCCTCTCATGAACAACGCCAGTATCATCCATGTTTGTAAATGAAACAATTCTTAAGCTTGGTACCAAGTACTCCATCGGGACAACAACTTTGATAACATAAACCAACTTGAAAGGGGTCTGCATTGTTAATTTTTTGCAAGTGGTTCTATAAGCCCAGAGTACTGCTGATACTCTTAAATCCCAGTCATCCATGTTCACACTGCAAATCTTTGTCAATGTTGTCTCCAAGATTTTGTTGAATGCTTCAACCATTATGTTTTCTTGTGGATGGTAAGGTGTACTCTTCTGATGGTGAACTGCAAATTCTTCAGCCAGGGCTTCAACTGTCTTGTTGATGAACTGAGTGCCTTGATCGCTCATAAGGGTCTTAGGGCATCCAAACCTGGTTATTATGTTATCAAATATAAAATGCGCAGTTGTAGTTGCACTAAAGTCCTTGACTGCTCTTGCTTCAGCCCATCTAGTCAGGTATTATGTCGCAGTGATAATGTACCTTTCTCCTGTGTGCTTCCATGTTGGGTTTATAGGTCCCACGAAGTCAATGGCCCCATTTTCAAATGCTTGTAGGGTCATCTGTAGTGCTAGTGGCATTTCATCTCTTCAGGATGGTTTTCCAACTCTCTGGCATACATCACAGGATTTGGTATACTCTTTATCATCTCTATGTAAAGTAGGCCACTAAAGGCCAGCTCATAGAACCTTATGCGCAGTTTCTTTCCTTTCATAATGTCCTCCTAGTAAGTAATGGAATATTTTTTGCAGTGCATACACCATGGATATTCCTTCTCTCTCTGTAGTAGTGTAGTTGATTTCAGCTGTAAATAGCTTTTTGCTGGAAAATGTTAATGGATGGTCGATCTCCCCTTCTCTAGTTTGTGCCAATACTACTCCTAATGTAATAGAAGACGCATCGACATGCACATGAAATTCTCTACTCCAGTCTGGAAAGACCAGAATGGGCACAGCCACCATCTTTTGTTTCAGTGTGTCAAAGCTATGTTGGCATTCATCTGTCCAACCAAACTGACAGTCTTTCTTTAATAACTTCTCCATTGGCGTAGTAATCTGAGCATATCCTTTGATAATTTTTCTGTAATAGCCAGTATGTCCTAGCACAGTGCGCAGTTGTTTGACTGAAGTAGGAGGCGGTAAGTCGACTATAATTGCAATTTTTGATGGATCAACCAACAATATTTTCTTGCATACAATATGTCCTAATAATACTCCAAATGGTGAGAATAATATGCACTTCTTCAAATTTAAAGCAATTTGACACTGCCTGCATTTGTCCAACATTAGTATTAGACATTCAATATGATTTTTCAGAAAACTAAAAACAGTCTAGTCATCAAAATAGGCTTCTAAAAACTTATGCAAAAATTCTTTGAACGCTTCAACCACCACCCTGGAGAAGATGGTTGGGACATTCTTTAGTCCAAATGGAACCACTGTGTATTGGTAGGATCCCCATTCTATAGCAAATGTGGTCTTGTGGCGGTCCTCCTTAGCAATCTGGATCTAATGGTATCCTGAAAACCCATGTGTAAAAGAATATATCTCTTGGCCTCCCACATTATCCAACACTTCATCTGTGAATGGTGTAGGGAAAGGATCATGCAAACAAGCATCATTCATCTTCCTGAGATCTATGTAGATCCTGATCTCATCTGTCTTCTTGTCTTGCACCACCATAGGGATGATCCACTCCGACTCTTTGATGAGTTCAATAATCCCTTCTTCTAACATTCTGTCGAGCTCAATCTTCACTTTTTCCTTATATTTCGGGTTCAATCTGTAGGGTCTCTTATTGAATTCTCATATGGTTTCAAAGGTATTCTCATCTCTCCCATAGGTCCTTTGATACCCTTCATATCAGTGAACTTGGTCGAAAACAAGTCCTGATACTCATGCAATAATTCTGTAATTTTGTCAATGGTAGCAGCATCCCAGTAATCTTCGACATTGGAAAGCTTCGATGTCTCCTCTGTCCCAATATTGACTTTCTTTATCTTGATCGGTTGTCCAATGAATGGCATCTCAACTCCTGGTCCTTCCACATCCTTGTGGCCTTCTGTCTTAGCAATGTTTACCTTCCTTGGATCATCATATGCATCGGCATTAATGTTGTAACATCCTTGTAGTTTTTGGAATGGCCCAGTCCATTCATCTTCTTATTGCTCCAAAGGGAGGGTAGATGCCTCCTTAAATAATTTATTCCTCACAATATGTAGTGCTTGATCTACTGAAGGAAATTCACTTTCAAACAAAAAGGTGGTTACAAAATTATGAAGCATACCTTCCCAATCTACAGTGATGTGGTGCAGCTCCGCTTGAAGGTACCAGTTAAAAGGGGTCATGTACAACATGTTAATGAATATGTGTACCCATTTTTCTCGAGGAATGTCACTCTAGGATTCTTCGTAGCTTCACACATGGTCCTTTGGGTAGCTTTGACTTGTGTACCTCACTTCGTAGCTTCCTACTTGTGTTGAGAACCACGTTGTCAGCAAGGTTTGACATTGTGTCCAATCTATAATATTTCTTTTGTGTGTCCCCCACCATCTTGTTGGTGTAGCTTTCAGGGCCTCATCCATAGCCATAAGCCTCTGTTGTGTTGGTACACTTGTTTCAAAATCTAAGAGGAAGGCTTCTAGAGTGTTCATACCATCAAAGGTAGGCAAGTTACTTATTGTTGTACCAATCCAGTGAACTTCTCTGGCCATTCGAGCACATCTCCTTGTGGATACTTCATACATCTGGTTCTACTAGTTCTCCAATGCTTCTTCTGAATCTGATGAACAAGCGCTGTCACTTCGCCAACTTAGATTTCCATCGACAGTAGGGTTGATATAATCTTGTTGTCTGGATGTTAATTTATATATGTTTTCCAGCTCATATGTGTGGTCTTCTTCTCTGATGGGATCTGTATATCGTGGACCCTCATCTGGATCTAAGGGTGAAATGACCCTAAGGCCATCCCTTTCAAATGTCATGCATCTTTTCTATAAATCAACAACAGTAGAATTGGTGAAGGCCCAATCAATTCCTAGAAATGCAAGGTAAGGGCATCTATCATCAACAATTTCAATTACCTCAAAATCTGCAAAGGTCCTAACTCCATCGATGTCCACAGGGACATGCTCCAATCATCCAAATGGGTGGATAGCTTGCTAATTAGCCATTCTAAGCCTGATAGGGGAATAGATCAACTTTGGTTTTCCCATTAGTTCCCAAGTTTTCTTCATCATGACATTGATCTCTGACCCTAAGTCGAGGACCACATAGTCTATATCATATTCTCCTATTTGAGCATTCAAATGTAATTCTTTGTTTGTTCTTCTCTTCTTACCAATCTGGTGTACTGCCCTGTTCAATAAGGGGTCTACCTTTCCTATCTTATACTGCATGATTAGGTTCTGTAACTCTTGCACAACATTCTCATCCTGAATTAACTTAAGACAAGTGTACAAAAATTCGATGAGTTTACCTACCTCTTTTCCTTCTTTCGATGAAGTCGATTGATCAAATGCCCGAGGCATTCCATACTATTTTATTTATGGTCTCATTTTAGATGAGGATCCTTGGTCCCCCTTGAACTCATGTCTTTCTTCCTCGAAGATTTTTCTTTCTTTCCTTGCATCAAAAGCCTGAGTCTTCTCCACAGCTTTCCTGATACCTGACTCTTCTGCGATATTTCTTTGGATTGTTCTATCTTCTCCTGTAGCAGTGCCTCCTTGAGTAATAATAGTGACTCTAGGGTCTATTCCTCATGGTTTGACATATATCAGTTGCACTTGTGGGTTTTGTTGGTGTCCTCATCTTTCCTGAAGCTTAGCCAACAACACAGGGCATTCTTCTATGACATGCTTGAAAGAGTTATAATAACTGCAGGTTGTGCAAGGATTCTAACAATCCCTTGCCAAGTGTCATGGTTACGTGCAGTTATAATAGATTATTTTTCCTCGGCCTTGGCCCATACCTCCTCCTCCTCCTCCTCCTCCTTTGTATCCACCATGAGGATTGAAGTTTCCTCTCCCTAGAGAGTTGTACTACGGAGTGTTTCCTTCTTGTTGTACTTTGCCTTGAATCTTGTATATGTCCCTTGACCTCTCATGCATGAGATCGTAAGCTCTACAATATCGATCTTCATTCCCCACTGATTTACATAATGTGCAATACAAGTTTGTGGGTGTCTGAACATATGTATGTCTGTAATAGCACTCACCTAGGCGATGCCTATTTCTTCATACATCGCACTAGGGAAGGTTAACTTGCTTTAAGGGGCTCGGTGCTCCTAAGGCCAAATACTCATGAAATAAGGGACAATGTTCCTTATCATGAACCTTGGATCTACATATTACATGCTAGATATCTTCTCTTTTGTCCTTCCCCTTGTCCTTCTTCATATCCTCAACCTGCAGAGACAAACTAGTCAGTTGGCTCAAGATCTGGCTCATGCCTGAGCTAGATTCTCCCATAGGTGTTGGTTCAAGCTTCATGGTGATCTCCAAATCTTATGCCTGTGATGAAATCTTCTACTGCATCAGAGGGACTTTGATGTGTGTTAAAAACACCGCGATGAAACATTCTTTGTTCTTTTCATCGGGGATCTGAAAATTTAATCGGCCTGTTAGGGTCTTGAATCTCTGGTTGAACTCCCAAACAGGTTCTGATACATTTTTTTTGATCTCTTTTATCTCTGTAATACATTGTGACTCCGACTTAGGTTTCTTAAACTCTGCAATCAATGCATTCTTGATCTCGTTTAGTGGCTTAGGTTGTGCCAGTCCTTGGACAAGCTTCATGTACCGGCTTAGCGCGTGGTCCCTTAGCATAGTGTTGAACTAGGTTCTCTTGATGGCTTCATCGATGATACTTTTAATATTCCACACGGCCTCACACAGGAACCATTTTTTATCGAGATCCTCAGATCCATCTCCCCTGAAGATAGGGAGCATCATCTCATCTTCCATAGAGTTCCCTAGGTTTCCTGTCTGAGTATACGCTAAGTTGCTAGTAACAACACTCTGAAGACCCTAGTGGTTCTAGCTATTTTGGCTTCTTGGTGCTATTGAAACAACATGAGGGTTAATGTTACTTACTTTAGTAATTTGCGTAGTTCCTGAGGTTTCTGTCTCTCTTTGGCGAAGTTCTTCAGCTTCCCCTTCTTCTATTTTGGTGGGTTATGAATGTTCTTCGTCGGTTAGATCTACCTCTTATCCACTGTAGAAACCATCTTCTCCGTAGTTTTTCTTAAACAGGTTCTCAAGGTGAACCCCTCTGAATACTCTTCCACTGTGCGTATGTCCAGATTCTATGTCGCTGTCGCTGTCTGAATTTTTGAACATTATCCTTTTCAGGTCCAACCAATATACTGTATCTTCAAGACGTTATTTTCATGCAACAACATCTTGATTCTCAGCTTCAGAAAGTGCAAAAATTTTCCTTTGGGTCCTTTGAAAAAGTATCTCTCGGTTTGGCTATATGATTCTACCCTATCAACAACAAATTTGGTGATATACCCTCCAATGGTACTATCAAACCAATGATCTACTTCTCTAGATACAACGTTGTCAACTCTCTTGACCTTCTGGATCAATGTTGGTGTCCAAACCACAGGAGGTCTAGATATGATCTCAAACTAGGTATCGACTAACATAGCCAACCACTCAAACAACTCCTGGTGGATTCCTCCAAACAAGATCTCCTAAATGTCGGTGAAGATGTGTCTTTGTAGCCAACTTCAGTACTCAGTGTAGGGTTCTTGTTCTGGGCTACAGTGAAGTCCCTCTCTTGATCCTCTATCCACTTTTGAATCTTTGTCTTCGATGGGAACCACCTTGACATTCCCTTAAAAATATTCTTGTCCCGGCAACGGAACCATTTATTGGCACAGGGGAAGACCCAAGGTTCACTCCAAGAGCGCACCAAAAAGCTCTAGCTACTGGCCCTTTCAGCAACACCTGTGAAGCAGATTTAGTCTCACCCGAAGCATCTAAGAGGGGGGTTGCAGGAAAGAGTTGTCTACAACCAGGGGAATATCAAGTGGAACTAATACAACAATAATGCAACATTCATATATCTCTTATCAGTTAGATCTACTCTACACAGTTATAAATCCGATCTAACACAATAATGAAAATAATAGTATAACAATGACAAATATCCATGCATCAATCACACATACGACACAAAATATATGTGGTTCACCCTCTCTTTAGGGCTATGTCCACATAAATGTGCTTATGATATATTAAGAAAAAGATTACAGTTCTGATCTATGCTCTTAGTCAACAGATCTTCTCTCTTCTTCTCTCTATCTCCCACCTTCCTACGCACCTAGCTGAAGATCTTACAATACCAGAAGGCTCTCACTCTTAGCACTCCTCTCTCTCACAGTACAATAATCTCTCAACCAAAAACAATCAATATCAATACCCAACATTAGTACCGACCCGATCTAGGTCCTCTCGACATATATTTATACATTATAGTCCCTCACCGACAGCCTTAGGTCAAAACCTAGGTGTCAAAACCCTGATTACCCAAAACCCTAGGTGTCTAAAACCCTAGGTCAACTTGACCCACCTTTTCAAGGCTTCACCAACCTGCCTTTCCTCCCTTCTTGTGCGATGCTCCAAAACATCCAATGGTGGATTTCTCTGCTTGCTGAGTTGTCCTCAATCCATCTTCCTTATTGATCTGTCATCCTCGATCTCCTCATCCAATGGATTTCTTTTCCGTACTTCGCTCCGACTTTTTTGCTCTTTTGCTTAATTTGACCCAGTGACAGTCACTGTGTCTCCCACATAGTTCGCGTTTTACCTTTTCTTCCTCGATCTTCACTTCCTTCCATAACCAAGGGCCAACAATAATAATAAGGGGAATTCTTCTAGCCAATATTGGACCAAAGTATTCCTTTTTCATAAATAGTCTGTTCAGTCTGGAAAAGGGTTAAACTTATACCAAAAATACATCTCTTCAAACATATTTTATGAGTGTGACAGAGATAAGAGCACTCGACCATATTTTCATATTTAAGGAGTTTGAAAAGAGCTTAACTATGGACTCCCTTATCCTTTTTTGTAAATTTAGTCTCCTGAGCCCAAAAATGTATAAAACAAAACTCAGGAGAATTATTCTAGTATATAGACTAGAGTATACCTTTTTTCATAATTAGTCTATTTGGTCTGAAAAGGGGGTAAATTTGTGTTGAATAAACATTTCTTCATATCCATTTAATGAGTGTGAAAGAAACAAGATCACTCGACAATATTTCAATTTTAAGGAGTCTGAAAATAGCTTAACTATGGACTCCATAATGTTGTTGTGAGCAACATGTAAGGGAGAGATTTTTGTAGGTAATGACCAAAACAAGAGTGATTAAGGAGCATGAAGTTCTAATGAAAACTCATGGCAGGGCTAAACAAGACTCCCGAGCCTAAACACAAACTTGCAACATGAGCACCAGAATACAAAGGGATTCTAAACTAGAGCACCCATTGGAGTTAGGCTCTACCACATGAATTATAACACTTCTAAACAACAAAGAAGGTTTTGTGTCACAACTCAGTGGGGTCAATCCTAAGGAAAAATGAAATAGGAAACAAATAATGAAAAACTACATGAAGAGGAAAATATAACCTATATGCCAATTTCAATATCATTTCCTGTTAGAACGGATCGACATGGAACGAAAAGGTACCAAAGAAAATGTCTCCAAATTCATGTATATAAGACCAAAAACACTTACCTAGAAGTTAATAAGTCCAATATAGAAACCTATGATAAAGAAAAGTATCATGGAATATGGAACTTGAAAACAAAATACCATAAAATTACAATATGTACAGAGGATCGCATAGCCTTGTGGCTTATGCATACTAGTTCTCTAGGTAGAGCCCAATACTAGGCTCAAGACAAGGGATTCTTTGGTAACCAACCAGTAAATATTCCAATTCAGGAGGAGGTTGAAGATCCATAATCATAGCTTCAAGGATGTCCTCGTTTGAAGGAAACTTAACATCCATGAAAATAGGGCCAAACAACTCACAAATACCAGGGCTTGAGGTCTTACAAGAAACAAGACTACACTCAAGAGGAAACACCAAATTACTCGGGCCAATAGGGGGAAGCAAGGGATCCCATGCCCCCATCAGATAAAACATCTGATCAATTGTTGATACCTTGTCTCAAGGAGGAAAACATACCTATAAAGGATCCTTCTCAGGAGAAATTGAACATAGAGGATAAGATGCAACATAATTCACCTGTGGTGGGGAAGAGTCTACTCAAACACTAGGAACACATAAAGGGGAAAGCTGAGGTAAAGTCAAACCATGATGGTGATTATCAAATGAAGGATATTCAATAGTGATAATTCTTTCGCTGTGAGGGAAATGCATCACATGAAAGAGAGTAGACACCACAACATTCATTTCATACACACAATCACACCCAAGAAGCAAATTAAAGTCTAAAGGGCCTGACACCACTAATAGATTTACTCAGATAGTCTTCCCACCTAACATGATAGGAAACTGAGGAAGAATTCCCAGACATTCGCTAGGTCTTCTGTCGAAAGTCGATAACTCACTGGTAGCTGACACAAGCTTGAGAAAACCCAAATCTTTCCAAGCCGAGGATGATAAAATACTTGCAGAGGATCCTTCATCTACAATAGTTCAACAAATTCCTAATTTATTAACTCCAACCATTATCTAGAAGGATGCGGAAGAAGGAATCCAAGGTTCTACAAGATCATTCCAATCAAAGGAAACCATCCTAGGACTTGGAGGGAGTGTAATCGAAGAGAGTGGAATGGCCCCTTGTTTAGAAGGTATTGATATGGAAATGCTAAGGACACAGTCAATATACACATCACTCCTTGAAAGAGGAGTGGGATCAACCAAATATTGCATTGGTAAGACCACTTCCTTAGATTTGTCACTCTCCAAGAGAAGAGTGGGATCGACTGAAGATTGCATCGACACAACCGCTTTGTCAACTAATGATTGATTAGATTGTTAGGAAACCAAAGATGACTCAAAACTAGAAGGGAAATTAGAAAAGGACCACGCTTCTTGTGCCATGAAACTAGCAGGGAAAAAATGAGTAAGGTGATCTCCTTTATTTTTTCCATTTTTTTGAGGGCATCCATGGATTGAAAACTGAGAAGTCACGTATGTATGCGTTTTTCATCAAAGGATCCCACGAATATGTGAAAAACACATGTTTTTTAGATGATTTGCATGAGGTAAGTTTGGGATTTTGTCTAGCAATCCAAGGGAAAGGGTTAGGCCATGGAAAAAATGCGTATGTCATTTTGTGTTATAATAGTCAGTGACTGTCAAACCGTTTTCAAATGGGTTGGCATCCTCTAGGTTCATCGATAGATTGACAAAATATCCTCTAGGTTCATCGAAATATCAATGGATATAGATGTTGGTCGGAAGTTTGACATTCATGAGGGTGCCTAGAAAAAAAAATATTGAAATTTTAGTAATTTGTGATGACATGATTAAATTTATCCTTACCATCAAAAAAATTTGTTGAATTTTGACCCCATATGTAGTAGTGATGGCAATCAAAAGTATGGGTATCAAGGATTTTGTAGTAACAATGAAGACTCGTCAAATTCCCCGAGATCAGAAAATGGAAAATCTCTCTTCATGCTCATGATTCCCATTTACCGTTGATTTCAGTTTGCAATCTTACAGATCATAGAAGTGACATAATGGCTATTTCAATTTTTCCTCGATCCAATTGTTATTTTCTATTATATCCCGACGCGAAGAATTTGTCTATGACTCTCCAAATATGAAATGTTCATTCCTCATTTGTTTTCACTCAAATCACTAAAATGTCATTGAGGGATTAAGAGATTCAATAAAGTATACCAAAATGCTCACATTTTGCATACTTCAATTATGGGTTGATGCGAATTTGCAATTAATTTGAAAAATTACCCTTAGCTCTAAGTCTTTTCTAGGTATTGACGGGCATAGACACCATACAATATGATTGTCACATAGATTTCATTGAATAAATTAAAGTATGTTCAAGATGGAAGGCAAGAAAAAAAGGATCTGCTAGTAGTTGGAATTCTTGGAATCTAATTGCAAGGGAAAAAAAAACAAAAATGGCAGGCTAGAGAAATTGGATTTACAACTCTATATTATCATAGTGTTGTTTGGATCCGTGAATAAAAGAAAAACCTGATAATGAGATCGAGAGTTATGAGAAACATGTCACTCTAGAAGCAATTTTGAACTCAATAAATTCCAAGGGCATGGTAGTTGGTCGTACTCCTCAAATAGTCAGTGTGTAATATACCAGATATAAAAAGTATGCATAACAGAAATAAAATGCTAGAAATGGTAGAATAACAATAATATAACCATCATAATCTCCACAATAACACATAAATGATATAAGAACAACAACAGAAATAACACTTTGATTCAGAAAGCAATGTTCACAGGCCTCTTCGAGGGGGTAACCTCCAGTTGAGCAGCGCTCTGTTACAATAATCTCCAAGCTAGGGTTTTCATACCCTCGACCCTTATTTATAATAAATATGTCTATTAAGAGAAGCATCTAGAGGAAGATCCTTCTAGAAGCGAAAGTTTCTATTCGGTCTTCTTACATCCGCCTTATTCTATTTTATTGAAAGGCCTTATTAATATTGACCTTTATTATATCCGAATATATTGATCTACTTATGTGCGGGTTAGGACCCTAACATGTCTGCCCCCTTAAGAACAACCTTGTCCTCAAGGCTTGAGATGTGGAAACTGCTGCAGAATGGTAGTTGATTTCCAAGTGGCATCTGTTGGAGTTGTATCTTTCCACTAGACTAGCACTTCCTTGATGGTTCACTAACGTAGGCGATGCTCACGCTGGTCCAAAACTTCTTCTGGATGTAGCCAAATGGATCCTTCTTCAACTAACTCGGGAAGGTTGGTTTGAATTTGGCACCTAGTTCCAATCACCTTCTTTAAGCATGAAACATGAAAAATAGGATGTAGCTTTGACTGACTGGGTAGAGCTAACTAATAGGTGGCTTGTCCCACACGCTTGAGAACTGTATAAGGACCACAAAATTTGGGCGCTAGCTTCTGACACTGCTCAGCCTTGAGGGAAGTTTACTTGTATGGTTGCAGTCGCAGAAACACCTGATCCCCTTATGCAAATTGACATTCAGAGCGACCTTGATCTTCTTGTTGCTTCATGCGATTCTGTGCCATGACCAAGTTCTCTTTAAGGGTATGAAGAATATCCTCTCGAACTGTAAGTGTTTGGTCAACCGCCTGGACCTTCGAGGTACCCAGTAAGTATGAGAGAACTGAAGGTGGATTCTGTCCATATACTGCTTCAAAAGGAGTCATACGTGTAGCTGTATGGTAGGAAGTGTTGTACCACCATTCAGCGAGGGGTAACCATTGAGCCCACTGATTTTTCTTTTTAGAGGCAAAACACCTTAGATATGTTTCCAAACACTTGTTGACAACTTCCGTTTGACCATTATCCTGGGAATGATAAGTTGTGCTTTAGATGAAATTGGGTGCCCTATAGCTTAAACAGTTCTTGCCAAAAATTGCTTGTGAAATTTGGGTCACGATCATAAACAATAGAGTGCGGCATGCCATGAAGCTTGAAGACCTGGTCCATGAAAATTTGAGCCACAACGGATGCAGTAAATGGGTGTTGAAGAGCATAGAAATGAGCATACCTGGAAAGGCGATCCACAACCACCATTATGATTGATTTATTTCCCGATTTGGGTAAGCCGGTAATAAAGTCCATAGAGATATCCTTACAAATAACAGGTGGAATCGGAAGCGATTGTAGTGTGCTCGGAGATTTGAGTGTTTCTCCCTTGTTGCATTGACACACCTCACATTCAACAACAAAATTATGGATGTCCTGTTTCATACCATCCCAGAAGAAATAACATTTGACCCTGTCATAGGTTTTGGTGAACCCGGAGTGCCCCGTTGTGGGTGTAGCATGAAGCTCAGAAAGTACCATGGATTTAAGATTTGATTGTTTACTTAAATACAAATGGCCTTTGTATCGAAGCTCATCCTAGAGCTAAGAGTACACTGGGGGAGTTGGAGCATTGGTCTTCAATTGCTGGATTAGATGCGAATTTTTGGATCTTGTAGCCATTCCTGGCGCACAGCTTGGAGCCAATCTAGTACAATGAAGGAAAGAGAAAAAAGGGATCTGTCTTCTTCATATTTTCGAGACAGTGCATCTGCCACCACATTGTATTTTCCCTTCTTGTAAATGATCTCATAATCATATCTAAATATCTTAGTCACCCATTTTTATTGCTCCGGGGAGGAAATGTGTTGTTCCAGAAAGTACTTGAGGCTTTGATGGTCTGTCTTAATTTGGAAACGTTGCCCCAAGAGATAAGGGTGCCACAAATCAATGACATGTAGAATAGCCAACATTTCCTTTTCATACATGGGTTTGCCCAGATTCCTTTCAGATAGTTTCCTGCTGGTGAAGGCCAAAGGTCGACCCTCTTGCATAAGGACAAAATTGATTCCTTTCCCTAAGGCATCACATTCCAACACAAAGGTCTTTGTGAAATCAGGAAGGGCCAGAACCGGAGTGGTGCACATGGTCGTCTTCAAGGTTTGAAAATCTTGAGAAGCGACCGGAGTACTTGGAGGTATTCCAACACCGTGGGTGTCTCTGTTGCTTGTATGGCATGGAGTTGGGCAATGACACCTGAATGACCTTTTTTGATCATCTTTTCCATGCAATGGGAACTAATGACTTTAGGTGAACCAGCCGTGATGCCTTGGAATTTATATTGGTGGCCTTCCTGGTCGAATTGCATGGTTAATGCCTTAAAATCCATGAGAATGGGACCCAAAGTCCTTAGCCAATCTACACCCAACACAATGTCACAACCACCCATGTCAATAGAAAACATATGGGATTTTAGGTGGTAGTCACCGATTTGGAGACGCACATTTTCATAGCGCCCTCCACATTTCATGGAACCACCATTGGCAATCATGATTTGGAAATTGTTGATGGCATGGATGTAGCAATGAGTTTCTTGGGCAATGCAGTGATGAATAAAATTATGGGTGCTTCCACTATCAACCAGAATGATGACCTTTTGATGCTTGATCTAACCGATTAACTTGAGGGTTTGGGGGGTGGAGAAGCCAGTGAGAGCATTGAGGGAAATGATCAGTTCCACTTCAGGAGGGTCTGAGGGAGGGGTTATGTCAGTGATTTCAAGTGACTCAGGCACAAGGGGAGTTTCAACATCCTCTTCCGAAATATCCTCAGAGATGGCCATAAAAAGATTTTGTTCCTTACACTTGTGGCCCAGGAAATATTTGTCATCACATTTATAACAAAGGCCTTTGAGTTGGCGTTCATCCATTTCATCCCTAGTCAATTTTTGGATCTTTAATGGGGCCGAGGGAGTAGTGGGATTTATGGGTTTAGGGTGAGGAATAAAGGAGGGTTTATGATTTTGAGAGGATACAACTTGTTGTGCTTCTTTAGATTCTTTAGTAGCCTCCACCCAAATCGAAGGTCGAGCCATGAGGACATGGGATCGAATATCCTCCTTGAGGCCAATGATAAAACACTCTCGAAAGAAAGCATCAGTCATGCCCTGTGCTCGAAAAGATAGGCTCTCAAAGGAAGCTATGAAGTCTTCTACTATTCCTAATTGTTTCAAATTTGTCAAACGGCCCAAATGGTTGGTGTCAGTGTCAAAGTGTTCATAAATCTCAGTCACAAATTGGGTCCAAGAAATATACCCTTCACGGGAAGTTTTTCTCCATTTCCACCATTGCCAACGTTCTTGATCTAGATGGAGAACACCATACCGGAGTTTGGCCAAGTCATTTTTAATGTCATATAAAGATAAATAATGTGCCATTTGGGTGACCCAACCAGTGGGGTCCGAGCCATCAAATTTGGTCACATCCACTCGCGGAAGGGGTAGGTCACGTTGAAAGTGATGGGGATGAAAGGTATGGGAATGGGAGGAATGTTCACCTTCAGTCTTGGGAGGTGGATCAGAGAAAGGGTCATATGTAGGGATCTTTAGTTTGGTGCAGAGTGATGCAAAGATAGATTCAAGCTGCGTGGTCAGCTCTTGTTTGACTTCCTCCATTGAGGACTACATGGTTGTATTTATGGTTGTATTGATGGATGAATCGATGGAGGCAACAATAGCACTGAGTTGTTTCACTTCTTTTTGGGTCTCAAGGAAACCAGATTGCAAAGTGTTGAAGCAAGCGTCCAGGTCTTGGCTACAGGTATGGGCCATGAGGATGGGTGAACTAAAAAGGGGTCGGCGGGGTCAAAAATTTTGCCAAAAAATGATATGGATGAATGTGATAAGGGCAAAGAGATGAATCCAATGGAATAGGTCTCAAATAATGGTCAAAAAATTTCCAGACTTTTTTTTTTTTTTTTACACCTGCAGAGTTATGCTCCGGTCTGAAGAATACTATAGCGATGAAATCCCCAAATGCTTAACCAGAAAGAAATGTGTATTTACTTGGCAACCTGAACACAGTTGCATGGCAATAGATCTTCTCTGTTTTAATTTGTTTATGTTGTTGTCCCCCAAAGGTTAGGTATTCAAGGGTTCTACAGACAAGGGTTTTCCCTGTGCTATAGATCTCTGATATACGTGTGGGGTCCAACAGTAGTACTCGACCCAATATCTCAGGGCACTAACTAAGGAGGATAGACCGTACCCTTAACCGTACTACCCAACTACCAATGTACTAGAGAGTATCTTCCCAAGTGTTGTTCTCGGTAACACTATAGCAGTCAGGCAACCGATCGGTTTATCTAAAGAGGGATTCAGGAAATCTAGGTTGATCCGTACACAGGTGTTGTCTGATGTGCTACCTCTCGAAGGGGTACCAACAGGGGTTACAAGGGTGGCCAACATATGTGTGCTTAAGAACCACTTGTATTTCCTGCATGTATGAATCCCTCAACCGCAAGTTTATGCGTGTAACGATAGATCTCTATGGCTTAAAGATGTCGGAATACGTCTCTACCTTGAAAAAAAAAATTCTCACAATTTTTGCCAAGGAAAGTGCTCTGATACCACTTGTAATATACCATATATAAGAAGTATGCAAAACATAAATAAAATGCTAGAAATGGCAGAATAACAGTAATATAACTAGCATAATCTCCACAATAACACAGAAATGATATAAGAACAACAACAGAAATAACACTTTGATTCAAAAAGCAATGTTCACAGGCCTCTTCGATGGGGAAACCTCCAGTCGAGCAATTCTCTGTTACAATAATCTCCAAGCTAGGGTTTTCATACCCTCGACCCTTATTTATACTAAATATGTCTATCAAGAGAAGCATCTAGAGGAAGATCCTTCTAGAAGCGGAAGCTTCTATTAGGTCTNTTCTATTTTATTGAAAGGCCTTATTAATATTGACCTTTATTACATCTGAATATATTGATCTACCTATGTGCGGGTTAGGACCCTAACATAGTGAAAATGGTAAAGTAATTACAAGGTATGACATACATGAGCAGTAGATGTCACCAATAATGCATTGATCATTGAACTTGCTTCTAGATTGGACGACATAGGCTAATTTTGTGTTTCCATTGGAAGATAATTGATGCAGGAGCATCACCAACACATCAAGCGAGCCAGCGCGGAAGAGAAGGACAGCTAGACAAGCGCCAGCACAAATTTTGAAACACCTTGGAATTGTTACGCGATCTTAAATGAAGTCATTAAGATGGGGCATACTTATATAATGTAAATGGACCTTGAGCAGATTGCTCTCCTCCTTAGTAGGTAGATGGAATTTATAATAGTTAATGCAGATAGATAGAATTTAATTCTAGATTAGACAGTTGTAGAGTGCAAGAGGGAAACGGGATATAGACACCCTCATTGTGTATTGTAACATTATTCTAAGCACTGATAAGGAGAGCATAGAAGAGAAGCAGAGAAGCTGTGTAAGAACACCCATGTACTGATATTTGAATTAATAGAAGAGGTTGATTCAAATTCATGGTTTGTGTTTTTTTCTCTGTATATTGATGCTGAATGGTATGCTCATGAATGTTTGCTTCATGTTATACATTTTCTTTATGTGCTATGTATATGATTTCATGTTTAGAGTTTGAAGTCTGAAAGGGAGAAGGAATGAGTTTCAATTGTTTCTCTATCTGAGCAAGAATTCCTGCAAGGAGTGCAGTCGAAGTGTCTGCAAGGAGTGCGTTGACAGAGAGCTCAGATAGTTTTACTTTTGTTCTCATTTCCCCAAAGTGCAGTTGGGCATAGGAGTCGTGCAAGGAGTGCACAGGCCTAGTGAAGTTTAGGGTTGCGAACCTGAGTAAGAGTTGAAGGACTGTTGTAGGTGTGCGCAGAGTCGAAAGGAGTTCAACACTTGAAAGTGTTTGAAGGTTGCCGCAAGGGGTGCGAGCAAGAGGCTTCTTTCTAAGAACTTGGAGCCATGGAAAAATCTCAGGAGGTATAGAACCTTCGAGTAATCACCAAGAGAAGCATAGGAAGTTTGTGTCGTGAAGTGTTTAAACAAGCGTCACAAGTAGTGCGCAGTTGGACAAGTCTTCGTGGAGGAGTACTTGGTTCATTTCACAGATTTATCAAAGGAGGAACGGACAGTCAGTATTCTCTGAGGAGGATTCGCGACATCCTATGAGCCATTAGATCTCACAAAGAAGCAGGGGAGATACGCGAATATTTCCAAAGGGTTCAAATCTCAGGAGGGGCAGACCCGTTGATCCGAGTCACAAGGACCGTCGAATTCGCACGTGAAATCCTGTATCGGGGTTTCGTGGGTTGAAGTCCCGTGAATATAGTAGTAGGAGTCGTGATATCACAAAATGAAATATCCCGAAGGCTACATAAATAGTGTGGGGCCACAGGAGTTGGTGACGTGGACAGGTGGCACATCATATTGGGTTTTTCGCAACGAGAAGTCCCGAAACATTGACATCGGGATTTGCGATCCCGCGAAGTTCGAAATCTCGATAGAGGTGATGGGACGTTGAATAGTCAACTCACTCATGTGTCGGAGTTTCGACGTATTGAGGTTCGGGAGTCGGTAAAGCAAGTTGCGTGACATCGAGAGTGACGAAATCACGATAGAAGAAATCCTGATAGGAGAAGGGAAAGGCCAGCATTGACTATTGTTGGGTTTTGGAGGTTCAAGAGACCGATGCTCGACCTTTGGATTCGCGAAGTCGCGAAGTCCAATCTCCCAATTGTAAAGAAGGGGGATCCTACGAGGATTGTTATGGGTGCAGATTTCCTGATAGGGAAATAGAGGAACGTTAGAGTTCTTTGGACCGCGATAAAGGAGAAGATCCTGTGAGCGGGCGTGCTTGCGGGCGCGCGCTGCGTCAGTTTGGTATCAGAGCACAGAAAGGTTATTTTCTTTCTGTAGCAGGGAAGAAGAGAATTCACCATGCTGCCAAGGAGAAGGGATATGCAATCACCTGATCCAAAGGATAGGGAAATTCCATAGAGAAGAGGCAGACAGGTAACAGATCCAGTCATGGAGAGACAGATGCGTGATTTGCGAGCTAGACTCGAAGACATGGAGACAATGCAAAGACGCATAGCTAGTGCAAGGGATCTAAGTGATTCCGAAAGCGAAGTTGAGGCTGAACGTGAAGAGGAATTTGCAGCCGAAGATGCATCAAATGAGAATTTGATCAAATCTATTGCAAGGATGGGTGCAAGATCGAAAATGGACATTCCAGTTTATGAGGGAAACTTGGATGCAGAGGAGCTTCTAGACTGGATTAGATCTCTAGACACATACTTCGACTATGAAGACGTCAAAGAAGACAAGAAATTCAAGCCTGTTGTCACAAGACTGAAAGGACATGCAACATTGTGGTGGGATGAACTGCAAGCGGACAGGCGTTGCCAAGGAAAGTAGAAAATTAAGAGTTGGGACAGGATGATCACAAAGATGAAGGCAAAATTCATCCCCAGGGACTATCAAATTACTTTGTTCAAAAGAATGTAGAACCTGAGGCAAAAGCTGATGACAGTGAAGGAATACACTGAGGAATTCTACAAGCTAAACATCAGGGCAGGTCATTGGGAGAGCGATGATGAGAAAGTTGCCAGGTACATGAATGGCCTGAGATATGATATCCAGGATGAGATGAGCATGGTAACCATCCGAATGGTGGAAGATGCTTATCAGATGGCTCTGAAAGCAGAAGAGAAGCTGAGCCGAAAGTAGATTCAGAGGGGCTGAGGCAGAAGTTAGCCCAGAGGCAAATTAGTTGCCCAGGACAAATATCAGAAGCCCAAAGAGGAATGGAAGAAACCTCAGACTCGAACGAAGAGAGGTGGAACCTCACAGCGAGGGCAACAATATGTTGAACAGAGAGGGCATCATACTGATCAGAGAGGAGACTATGCTGACAATAATACTTTTCCTCGTACTAGAGATAGAGGAAGAGGAAGAGGTGGAGTAATTACATGCTTCACATGTGGAAAGAATGGGCACAAGTCTTACAAGTGTCCAGATAAAAAGAAGGAAATTGGAGAAGCTCACATCACCGAGGCACAGAGGCAGGATGTTGAGTCTGAAAACGTTGAAGGCGGAAGATCACTCGTGATGCGAAAAGTCTTTTTGACACCCGAGAAGGAGGTGGAGAGTTCAGTCCAAAGGACCAGAATTTTCAAGACTCCTTGCAATACCAAGGATAGGGTATGCAAGGTCATCGTAGACAATGGTAGCATGGATAATCTTGTATCTATAGAGATGGTAGAGAAGATGGAGTTGGAGACGACTGATCATCCAAGCCCATACATAGTTTCGTGGCTACAGAAGGGACACCAGGTAACTATCACTAAACAATGTTTATTTGAATTCAAGATAGGAGGATATAATGA
Organism: Picea engelmannii; assembly: GCA_009831015.1. NCBI lineage: Eukaryota > Viridiplantae > Streptophyta > Pinopsida > Pinales > Pinaceae > Picea > Picea engelmannii. Next base: position 57,488 of record ML813829.1, on the reverse strand, counting down.
TAAGATATTATGTGATGTCATTCCTATGGATGTTTGTCATCTATTGCTGGGTAGACCATGGCAATATGACAGGAATGTGATTCATGATGGGTGAATGAACACATACACCCTAGAAAAGAATGGGAGGACACACAGGTTGCTTCCAATTAAGGATAAAGAGGTGAAGTCGGAGGTAAGCAACACTGTACTTCTCATGAGTGGGAAGGAACTCCTTACATAAGTTAAAAAGAAGGAGGATCCACAGTTCATTGTGGTCAGGAAACCGAAGATTGTTTTGACCAGCACAAGAGTGGATGATTTACCAAAAGAAGTTCAGGAACTGCTAGAAGAGTTCGCTGATATAGTAGTGGACGAACTACCTCATTCATTGCCACTGATTAGGAGTGTGAGTCATCATATTGATCTCATACCAAGAGCCAGTTTGCCAAATAAAACCACGTACAGATTGACGCCGCAAGAAAATGAAGAGGTAAAAAGACAAGTCCAGGAGTTGTTGGACAAAGGCTTGGTCAGGGAAATCTTGAGTCCATGTGCTATTCCAACAGTACTCAGTCCAAAGAAAGACGAAGGCTGGAGGATGTGTACTAACTCAAGGGAGATTAATAAGATAACCATTAGGTACAGATTTCCATTGTCGAGGATGGATGATCTGATGGATTGCTTAAGTGGAGCAAAGTATTTTTCAAAGATTGATTTGAAAAGCGGTTATCATCAAATCCACATGAGAGAAGGTGATGAATGGAAGACTACATTTAAAACAAACGAAGGGTTGTATGAATGGCTTGTTATGTCATTTGGCTTAACGAATGCGCCAAGTACCTTCATGAGGTTGATGAACGAAGTCCTGAGGGAGTTCATCGGGAAATTTGTCATTGTGTATCTGGATGACATACTGATTTACAGTAAATCAGTGGCAGAGCATCTGAAGCATTTGGCTACAGTGATGCAGAAACTACAGCAGGAGAAGTTGTTGATAAATATGAATAAGTCCTCATTCATGAAGACAGAGCTCATTTACTTGGGATTTGTTATTTTGGAAAATGAGTTGAGGATGGATTCAGATAAGGTTGAAGTGATTAAGAATTGACTATCAATGAAAAATATTTTTGAGGTGAGAATTTTTCATGGATTGGCTAGTTTCTATCGGAAGTTCATCAGGAATTTCAGTGGAATTAGTGCAACGATGATGGATACAGTCAAGAAAAGACACAAGTCTTTTCACTAGACTGAAGAGGCTGAGAAAATTTTTAATCTGTTGAAGAGGAAGATTATGAAACAACCAATTTTGGTGTTGCCGGATTTCCAGAAGACATTTCAAGTGAAATGTGATGCAAGTGGATTTGCAATAGGGGCAGTCTTGAGTCAGGAAGACAGACCGATAGCATATTTCAGCAAGAAGCTGAATGAAGTGAAGTTGAAATATTCCACTTATGATAAGGAGTTATATGCTATCATACAGGCATTAAAGAAATGGAGGCATTACTTGATTCCCAAGGAATTTGTTTTGTACAGTGACAATCATGCATTGCAGTTTGTGACTCAACAGGAGAAGTTGAATCAGAAACATGCCAATTGGGTTGAGTATATGCATAATTTCACTTTTGTGATTAAACATATTTCTGGTACTGCTAACAAAGTGGATGATGCTTTGAGCAGGAAGTGTTTTTTGTTGCAGGAGTTCAAAGTCAAAACGTTGGGTTTTGATGATCTCAGGGACATTTACGTAGATGATCCAGATTTTAAAGAGGTGTATGAAGCAGCCAAGAATCCAATTCTCAGGGATAGAAGTCCATGGATAGATTATATGATCCAGGAGGGATTATTGTTTAGAGGTAATCAACTGTGTATTCAGAAATGCTCCATGAGGGAGAATCTGTTGAAGGAGAAACACAGTGAAGGATTAGCAGGGCACTTTGGTCATGACAAGACGTTCGCAAAGTTGAACGAGTCATACTTTTGGCTGGGAATGTGAGATGATGTCAAGAGATTTGTAGACAGATGTAGAATTTTCTAGCATTCGAAAGGGAAGAGACAAAATGCAGGGTTCTATCAACCATTGCCCATACCGGAGAGGCCATGGGATGCAATTAGCATGGATTTTGTATTGGGGTTGCTAAGGACACAAAGAGGTTGTGATTCAATCTTTGTGGTGGTGGATAGATTTTCCAAAATGGCACACTTCATTCCATGTCAAAATACCAGTGATGCAACTCACATTGCAAACATGTTCTTCAAAGAGGTCATTCGACTTCATGGGTTGCCGAGAAGAATAGTTTCGGATCGTGATACGAAATTCATAGGGAATTTTTGGAGGACCTTATGGACAGTGATGATTTTAAGGATGGAAATTTATTTTAAAATGTAGAAAACTTGGCGAATCTTACTAATCCTTCATATGCCAACTATAAATTCTTAGCGATAGTTTTGTAAAAATATTCAAATTTCTAAGGATTTTATACGGTTTTTATAAAATTTTGGCGATTTTTAAGTTAAAATAATTTATACTATAGAATTTGGGTGAATCATTTTTAAAATAGCGAATCACATTTTTGGAAAAACCATGGAAAATTAGCCCATGAGAAAAATTTAGCCCATGGAAGAAGCTGGGAACTAACTTGTTATTTAGTTCAGATTATCATCCTCAAACGGATGGACAGACAGAAGTGGTGAACAAAAGTCTGGGAGACTTGCTGAGAAGCTTGGTGACATAGAACCATACCCAGCAGGACTACATATTGTTGCAGGCAGAGTTTGCGTATAATGACTCAGTTAACAGGAGCACAGGGCAGAGTCCATTCCAGATTGTTTATGGCCTGCAGCCGAGAGGAATTTCTGAACTGAGGGATTCAGAACAAACTGCGACTAGAAGCGCTAGTGTAGAATATTTCGCAGAGGCAATGAAAGAACTTCACAGCCAGGTGAAGCAGCGACTGCAGGATTCAAGTCAGGAGTACAAGCGTAGAGTCGATCAGCATAGAAGACAACTTCAATTTGAGGTTGGTGATCTGGTTCTGGCACATTTGAGGAAGGAAAGGTTCCTGAAAGGAACGTATAATAAGTTGAAAATGAAGAAAATCGGGCCATGTAGGGTCTTGAAGAAACTTGGGTCGAATGCTTACGAGATTGAATTACCTGATGGGATCAGAATTTCTCCGATATTCAATATCTCGTATTTGTACCCATATAGAGCTGGAGAAGCAGAGACTAGAAGTGAGCAGCCAATGATCCCGTGGAAAAGGAAAATGCTAGTTGCAGAGAAGTCGTAGATGGAATGCATACTGGACAAGAGGGTCGGTAAGAGGACTAGGTGAAATAAATACTTCGAGTATCTGGTCAAGTGGAAGTACCATCCAGTTGAAGATGCCAGTTGGCAGATTGAAGCAGAGATACAGAAGCATGGACAGACCGTGCAGGAGCTCATGGTCAGGAGCCCATGAAATTTTTCAAGCGAGGGAGTATGATGCAGGAGCATCACCAACACATCAAGCAAGCCAGCGCAGAAGAGAAGGACAGATGGACAAGCGCTAGCACAAATTTTGAAACACCTTGGAATTGTTACACGATCTTAAATGAAGTCATTAAGATGGGGTGTACTTATATAATGCAAACAGACCTTGAGCGGATTGCTCTCGTCCTTAGTAGGTAGATGAAATTTATAATAGTTAATGCAAATAGATAGAATTTAATTCTAGATTAGACAGTTGTAGTGTGCAAGAGGGAAACGAGATATAGACACCCTCATTGTGTATTGTAACATTATTCTGAGCACTGATAAGGAGAGCATAGAAGAGAAGCAGAGAAGCTATGTAAGAACACCCATGTACTGATATTTGAATTAATAGAAGAGGTTGATTCAAATTCATGGTTTGTGTTTTTTTCTCTGTATATTGATGCTGAATGGTATGCTCATGAATGTTTGCTTCCTGTTATACATTTGCTTTATGTGCTATGTATATGATTTCATGTTTAGAGTTTGAAGTCTGAAAGGGAGAAGGAATGAGTTTCAATTGTTTCTCTATATGAGCAAGAATTCTTGCAAGGAGTGCAGTCGAAGTGTCCACAAGGAGTGCGTTGACAAAGAGCTCAGATAGTTTTACTTTTGTTCTCATTTCCCCAAAGTGCAGTTGGGCATAGGAGTCGTGCAAGGAGTGCGCAGGCCGAGTGAAGTTCAGGGTTGCGAACCTGAGTAAGAGTTGAAGGACTGCTGCAGGTGTGCGCAGAGTCGAAAGGAGTTCAACACTTGAAAGTGTATGAAGGTTGTCACAAGGGGTGTGAGCAAGAGGCTTCTTTCTGAGAACTTGGAGCCGTGGAAAAAGATCAGGAGGTATAGAACCTTCGAGTAATCACCAAGAGAAGCACAGGAAGTTTGTGCCGTGAAGTGTTTAAACAAGCGTTGCAAGTATTGCGCAATTGGACAAGTCTTCGTGGAGGAGTACTTGGTTCATTTCGTAGATTTCTCAAAGGGGAACAGACAGTTGGTATTCTCTGAGGAGGATTCGCGACATCCTATGAGCCGTTAGATCTCATAGAGAAGCAGGGGAGATACGCGGATATTTCCACAGGGTTCAAAGCTCAGGAGGGTTAGACCCATTGATCCGAGTCACAAGGACTGTCGAATTCGTACGTGAAATCGTGTATCGGGGTTTTGTGGGTTGAAGTCCCATGAATATAGAAGCAGGAGTCGCGATATCACGAAACGTGATATCCCGACGGCTACATAAACAGTGTGGGGCCACAGGAGTTGGTGATGTGGACAGGTGGCACTTCATATCAGGTTTTTCACAACGAGAAGTCCCCAAACATTGACATCAGGATTCGCGATCCCACGAAGTTCGAAATCCCAACAGAGGTGATGGGATGTTGAATAGTCAACTCGCGCGTGTGTCGGAGTTTCGGCGTATCGGGGTTCGGGAGTCGGTAAAGCAAGTTGCGTGACATCGCGAGTGATGAAATTGCAATAGAAGAAATCCCGATAGGAGAAGGGAAAGGCCAACGTTGACTATTGTCGGGTTTCAGAGGTTCAAGAGACCAACGCTCAACCTTTGGATTCGCAAAGTTGCGAAGTCCGATCTCCCAATTGTAAAGAAGGGGGATCCTAAGAGGTTTGTTGTGGGTGCAGATTTCCTGATAGGGAAATAGAGGAACGTTAGAGTTATTCGGGCCGCGATAAAGGAGAAGATCTTGTGAGCGGGCGTGCTTGTGGGCGCACATTGTGTCAATAATAAATATCACAAATTCATTCCACCAATGCCCTTGTAATTGACAATAGACAATTTAATAATAATGTTAATTGTTGGTCATGAAACTACAATGACAGTATTTACATAGGTGACGTCTATGCTTGCACAAAATCCAAACAAATTAGTAAAGGCTAAAGTTGAAGTTGACATAGTACTTTCCCAAAGAAATCCAACTTATGAATGTATTGCAGCATAAGAAGCAGAGTCTAGTCAACATCAAAGAGCATCCCCCTTCTCAAATGCAACTCAAACAATCGGTTATAATCCATACATTTATGGGAAGTCGAATGATGTCACAACCATTATATCATTAGTAAAATGTGGAGCCAACACTATTTCTATTCAAAATGATGCTAGAATGGCCATACCAGTTGCTACAAACATTTTGGGAGTGTTAGCACTAGAAGTCACACCTAGACTATTGTAGGTGTAAGCCTAGTACCCATCAGAATATAAATGGATTGAATGGTTTGAATAGGTGGATCAAAAATATTGGGAAAGAAAGGGAGAGGGAAATAAACTACCTGTAGAGGCATTCCATGGGGCATGGAGTCATAACATCCTACAGATCAAAGGAAATCGAATAGTATACCAGACAAATGAGATGTACAATGATGAATAAAATCATGGTGAATATGAAAAAAGGAAGAACATCCATTGTACATAAATCCTTAAACCGGTTAAAGATTGCTTAAAAAATAAACAATGATTTAATGGAGAAGCTATAACAGATCCTTTGTTGTTCATGAATCCTTCAATCAATGGAAACTATGATCCTCAAAACCTGCAATATGTTCAAGCAATAAGATAAAAAATAAATGGGAAAAAAAATAAGACAATATGATAACAACTCTCATGAATCTTTAATGGCAGAAAATGTCATTACAAACAGGCCCTCAAGCTTACAAATGAGCAACTAAATTGCTCCTCTAGCTCTCTCCTCTCTTGGATAATGAATCCAACCCTTTCCCTATCAAAATCCACTTATATATATATTGAATGATCTCTCTCTACCCTAAGGAGGTCGAAACCAAGGAGCTACATAGGATCCTCCTCCATTTAGGAGTCTTGTTACAAAAGATTCCAAAAAAAACCTAACAAATTCCTATATTTTTGGATCTTGTCTATTGTGATAAATGTCGTTTGAAACAGGTTATGATGCTTAATCTGGAGATGGAACAGATGTCCCTCATGTCCAACTAAATCCTAGGAGACCATTCGAACCTTTCCTGACGGTTGGAAACCTTCCCATAGCTCGAATTTGCCAGACTCTTAGAGTTCATAACACCTTTGATAACATGCGTTGTGAACTTTCATGTAGGTGATGTTTTATCTTTTATCCAAAAATACTAAATGGGTCGAGCTTCTTTTTTGTCAGAAAGTAAAAAAACATCATGCTTTTCCTCCACACCAAATTTCATAGGAACCCAAATTGGTAATCAAAATTTATGTTGAAAACAATCCTCTTTTGTGTGCTAATGCTTACAAACTGTCATAAATTACTAGTTCACATCGCCAGTGATTCCAGGCGCTGCGAACTTTCCTTTAGCATCCTAATTCACTTTTCCAATGATTTAACATCTCAAAACTTATACCAGGTGTCTTGATATGCTGCAAAAGTTCACTACCTTGATATATGACTGGAGGAAAAAACCAAAATTTTCTAATTATGGTTTAAAACTCATAGCCATAACCAAAACATTGTACATGCATATAACAGAAACTTTGACCAAACATTGATGTTGGATTTTTGTAAGATCAATGTCTTTATCTTTTAGTTCTGGAGCTTCTTCTTGTGTTGTTGACTATCCATAACTACTACTGGAAGAATACTTTTTGCAATTTGTTATGATAGCTAGGTGTGTGAAAACAGAGTACACATGAAATTAGGGTTTTGATGAAAGAATTGTTTTCAAAAGGATGACCTTGTACATCGATTTATACACTTGTTGAGGCTCAACACACCCTAAAAACCTTATGAAATTTTATCACTTTTTGGGTACCACTTTTTTTCTTTTACTGTCTAAATTGATTTTACTTTAGGGGATGGTTTATGTTTGTTTTGTTTTCATGACTCTTATCAACCAAGTCGGGTATTTGAACTTATTAGATGAAACCTTGTGTCTAAAAGAACTTGACATCCTAACTAAGAATCTACAACTAACATTTCACCTAACACGCTTATGTTTGACATCGGTAAAATTCAAGTAGATAATGTGGCCACACAGTAACAATAGTCGTCGATCATTGATGCATCATCGATTTCGGTAGAAGGTGGATTTGGTTCGCATAATTTATTCACCACGAAAATTCAAGAGATAGTTGATCCCCATCGGCATCGGAAAAATACAGGAAGGATAGACATTGACAAAATCCGTAAAGAAATCATCGATAGTCAATGACCGATGCACTTTATCGGGGTTGGGGAAATCTAAAAGGGTTAAAAAAATTATTTTTGTCTGCAATAAACATATCGTTGATCATCGATCCCTGATACACTTTCATCATCGAGACTTTTTCGAGAGAGTTCATCCGAGAGCACTTGGGTAGGTCTATCATCGATCACCGATCCTTGATACTTTTGGGCGTCGACAAGATAGGATCAGGTTTCAGAGCATGTAGCTCAAAGAAAGTCCCGATTCTGATTAACATGAGTAAATGAAGACGTCGGTATCGAGTGCCATAGGGATTTATCACATAAAGGTGACGTACGACCTAGTTTCATCTCGAGTCGTCTTAAGGTTTCCTATGTCTTAGTCACATCTCCAGGCCAACCAGGACACTTCAAATCTATATGGAAAGATCATTTGGCATCAAAGCTTTTGCAAGAGGATATCAACAAAAATTGTTCAAAGTAGAACCCCCACCCCCGACTCACTAGATGGACTAGCGAAACGATGGGATGTTTTTAGCATAGGATACGATCGGATTTTGACATTTAATAGACCATTTAATGCTTCATCTCTCATTTGTTTCTACCTCATGCACCTATTGAACAACAACAATTTGAAATTGTCAATAGGCCACGTTACAACTCGTGTCGTCAACCCACGATCCAATTTAATTTTCAAACGTCTTTGAAGATATGGTGACAGATTTAATAAAACTACACTCATAACCCGAATTGAATGGCTGATGCGACAAGGTAAGTTCATCCTTTTTTAAATCTCTAGAACGGTTTTGCACAAATTCATTCTACACACAAGTTTGAATTTCAGAGCATCTGAAGAAGCAAAGCAAGCATCTCGAGACTGTGTCGATCCTAAGATTATCAAAACCGGGTTAAATAAGATGTTGAGGTATGTGTTCATTTTTTTCAATTCGACGGTTGTGATTTATATATGCATTTGATTTCTTGCACAGTCTCTAACTATGTTCTAGCTGCAGGTAAAATGTCGTCGAGAAAGCCAACCACCAGACTCTCGCCGAGAGAACCCAAGCTAAAGGAATATGAAACAAGAGAAATGGGTTGATTGCTAAAAGAGTTGGGAAAAGGTTAGTAGGGAGATGAAAGACATCGACCTCCCATAATTTAGCTCACCTGAGGACTTTCTCGACCTGCATGACATAGTCAAGCAACATGCAGAACAAGGCTCGGCATGGACAACATAGATAGCAAAGGTGGAGAGCATGGTGCCAGGTCAAGTACAATAGTTCATGGAGCGTTCGATCAAGTCTCAAGTAGTTTTGTAGTGGTTAAGTGTCAAAATAGTCAAGTACCGAGCACGGGAAGTAGAAGTGAAAGAAATCCTTTCATCCCCGATGGACCAACATAGATTCCCATATGCAAACACATGCGAGGAACTCTTTGTCAAATGGTCGGAGTATGAGAAGAGTCATCCACTTCAATAAAAATATTTGATGATTCTTAGAAGACAGAGACATGAAAGTGCCATGTGGCGATATTTTGTTTTACTTATCGTGCACTCGTAGTAGTTGTTTTTAGTTAATGATTCATTATAAATAAGAGGATTGAAATTTTAGTAAAGGTTGATGGTTTTGGAAAAGACCCTAATTTTTGGAATTGTAAAGAACTATTTCTGAACTACCTTAATTGAGAAGTCTCGTTTAGGACCGAAGACAAACTTTTGTTTTTCATCAAAGGCGTGTGTGATGGGATTTGAGGAGGAATTACTTCCGACTTTATTTTGTGAATGGATTCTTTAATGAGTAAGAGTTTTTGAATCTATTGATAAGTTAGTTGTTTCAATATTTTTTGTAGTTCTTGTCTCTAATGATGAAAGCAAATCGTTGTGTTAATGTGTGATTAATGCTAGAGCTAAGGAAACTATTTTTCTTGTCATCACTTTATTGCATGTACGTTTTCTTTCGATAATAGTATCTCAGTCAATAATTGAAATACCATCAAGTTAAGTATTAGTACTAGGCTTATCATAGGTGTGAATATCTTTGTCTGCATGCTTGAGCACAAGGTTTATCCCAAGCTCAAGCTTCTTCAATAGTCAAGATCCCCCTTTTACCAGCTAGTTTATACCAACACACATCTTATAATCAGACCTATCAAATAAAATAAAAGACAAAAAGAGAACGTTTAAAATGAAGGAGAAAATTTTACAAGAAGATATCCTGTAAATCACTACGTAAATCCCATCAATAAATTGGTCGGATTGAAAGATTTGGAGAAAAATTCCACCATAAAACGTTGCAGAGTCTAATTGGTCCTCCGTGGTGGGTTTGGTTCTTGTTGTTGAGTTAAATGGATTTATGACCCCTCAAGAACACCTTAATCTATATACATTGAGGTATGAGAGAAGACACTTTTCCAATATGAGGGATAAGGAACAACAACTAAGACTTATAATAAAAGGGAGAACATGTGAATTATTTGCTATAACAAGGTTTTTCATCAGTATAAATATCAGTTAGCAGCATTGATAATGTGTGCAACTTTAAGCCAGGTTCAACAGATGATCAACCATACATTTCAAGTTTGATAGGGGTAAATTCACTTGTTTAAGTATGAATTTCAAAGGATTCAGAAGATGAGGGTTTCAACAGTTCTAGAACAGAGGGTTCACAATGCCCTATTTGCAACACTAGAGTAACCAGTTTGCAACGCTGGGGGAAATTCAGTGGGACATGTGGTTTCTTAGCAGTGGAAAATATGCTTGAGGTAAAGAAAGTATCCTGGACTGGTGGGAAAGGTTAAAAACACCATGGAGGTGGGTTTGAAGGTTAGAAGTATGAAGGTTTAAACAGTTCACAACGCCAGTCTACAATGTCAATTCAGAGACTTCAAGGATACTATTAGAAGATCTTATGACATAATCCTTGAGAAGTCAGTTAAATTAAAGCTTTGAAAACAATGAAATACTCTTTGACGTGATTCTTTAATTGCAATGATGACAAATGAAAGCGTGAAGTACTTATGAGTATGTTGTGAACTCTCCTAGTGAGTTGGTAATACATACACCCAAATTTGACTTGACACTTAAATGGTTGGATGGTGACAAAGGGAGACTTGTGTACAACTTGGAGGTATGACATGTCATGGTAATGATTTTAAGATCAAGAATGTGACTCATAAGGACCATTTAACATTGTCATGATGACTAATATCATGACATAAAGACTCTAAACCAAGGCTAAACCAAAATTTAGCTTATTCAAATCAAACTCTAAGTTATGAAATAACCACAACAAGAAGACTCAAAACCTATGATTCAAAAAACAAAACCAAAGTGATTCTTTTTTACCCCTACAATTCTATGTGCTAACAGGGAGGATTATCACAACTTGAAATACAAAAAACAATAAAAGGAGTATAATTTAGCATATCGAGATAAGAAGAATTCCACAGAGTCTTTTAGTATATGATATGCGTAATAAGTTTTTCACAAGTACCATAACTATGCAACGACAATGATTGTAGCGGATTTTCTTCTCCTAGAAGATGGTATTAAAAGTGTACCTTTCATTATTGCAAAACACGTCAAACAAGTTCCTTGGTAAAGAAGAGTGTGTTGCTTTCATTATCATATATATTTTTTTGCCTTTCCATCGGTGATGGATTTTCTACCTTTCTGGCTGACAATTCTTCTGCATGAAGGTGGAATGCTTTAGTCTGTGTCAATTTTTCCCATGCATTAAACAATCTTACTTGGTCATAAACCCATGATTTAAGAAGAGTCAAATATTTCGAAGCAGTCCTCCTCTTCCAATGATGTTCAAGCAGCGCCATCCTGAGTATTTGAGATCGCCAAACATTTGGAGGAGGATCAATTTGAAAAAAACTTGTTGTGTGGAGCGAATACTAGTTTCACTAGGATTGACATGTGGATAACTGAATTTTAATGAAGACTTCACAATATATTTTATTAACAAAAGATAACCTAGATGGTTCTGCCCCAAAACTACTTCAATTCATTAAACCAAAACTACCACAACTACTGGAACTATACATAAAATGCTATAAAACAGGTAACAAGCTGCTAAGAAAAAGGAGAAATTTTTTAGAGGAGGTATTTTAAGAGCTTAGTGAGGTTTTATCTTTCTTTCATTCTTCATACTCCATACATTTTATGCTCAAAGATTTGATGAATTTGTTGGCAACAGGTACATATTGCAAAGTAGCGGAAGGGACAAAGCTAGGATGAGTTTTGATGGTGTCCATGATGTGAATGGTTTAATTATTAAGTTTGTTGTGTTTCAAGTCGGAGTGTTCTTAGTGCTAATCAATTTTTGATATGCAGATTTTTGCCTTGTGCCTTACCACCGTTGCTTTATTCCCTGTCCGACTCATTTTTCTTCGTTTTCTTTCCGTTCTTGGCTACTTAATGTATGATGTAACATTCCATCTTGAGTAGTTAAAGATAATAACTCTGGTCCAAGTCTTCGTAGAGGCTTGAAAGCAATACAAAAATCTTAGAAAATATATGGGAATACAAACTTCAATAAAGATCAAACTCTTTTGAGCTCTAGAATATATTTCTTGTTTATTGTTTTTTTGTTTATTTCTTTTCTCCCAATTTAATTTTCAAACTACAAAAAATACCAAAACATTTTCAACATATTTCTTTTCTTTAAACAATTTTAATGTACATAATCTTTTATTTTGTTAGTTTAAATTTAGTCATTATAATATTTAAAAGAAAACACGTAACACTTTAATTTATACACTTCTTTTACTTTATGTATATAGCTTCTTTTACTTCTTTGTTTTATTTTGTTAGTTTAATATTTCTTTTACTAATTATAATATAAACACAAAAATACAAAAACAACTAAATTCACGTGTTTGTATTAGTTTCAATTGTATATAATCCTTTCTTTTCTTTTGTTTCGGGTTTAGTTTTTATATCTTTAAATTGTTACAAAATTTTTTTTTTTTTTTTTTTAAATAAGAAGTGTAGTATATATTAAAAAACCTACCAAAGGCAAAAAGAGAGCAACCAGTTACAGTCAATGTCTGGTTAGGCTGATGGACTGCCCCAACAAAGGGGAAACCAACCCATTCAACCAATTAGTCCACAAGAGTTTGATATAGTCTACTGAGCATAAAGGTTTGGACTATAATAACAGTAATAAAAAAAAGACACATAACCTAGATGGTTGCCACGTAGCCTGGCCAGGTGCCCTGGAGGTTCTCGGGCTCTGGCTCCTCTTCAATGATTGCGGTACCATCGCCCCATTGCACTTCGACCTTTGGAGTAGTGTCGTGGCTCTGATTGCTTCTCTCTGTGTCCTGTGTCTGAGGCTTAGGCGCAGTCTCGTTGTTCTGGTTTTTCTTCCCTTGCTCTTCTCCGGATTGCTTCATATTAGCATTGTTGCGAGGGGGTGAGCCGTATTCCTTTCTCTTATTTGCTCTGATGCCTCCAGTATCAATAGTAGTTTCGGGCATGGAGGTCGTTGCTTCCGTATATTTATGGATAGTCGCCTGCAGAGAGGATAGGAGCTGGAGGAACAATCCTATCTGTTCATTGTTTAGTTCCAAACGAAATTGTAAGTCCTCCACTCCCCTGCGAAGATCGAAAACTAAGCCCTGAAGAATGGCTAGTTTGTCTATGAGTCTCTCACCATGGATGTCGTCCACCGAGGAGTGTGCCTGGTGTGGTCGGTCGCTCGAAGGAGGAGGGTTATGGGCGGCCAAGGGACCAGTAGGGGATGGGGGATTAGAGTGTGAGAGTGCAACCATTGACAGAGATTGAATTTTGCGTCGTGCCAAGCTGAGTGAGTGAGGAACAAGCTCACGATGGTGGGTGTAAGAATCCATTGGAGGTTGCGCAGGGGGAAGGGCCATAGGCCGACGGGGCCTCCAGGGAGAGCCTCGTTGAGGCTTCCCTCTCAGTCTTGTTTTGTGCTTCGGCATGGTGGAGCTGTTGTAGCGTGTCAAGATCCAGAGGGGGAGATGGAAAGCCTGGTGTCTGCCTGCTCTATCCCACGAAATTCTCGGGTGGGAGGGTGCCTTCGGCCTCTAATTCAAACAGCGCACTACACAAAGAGCCATAGCCAGGAGCCTATTCATTATCAATGCGACAGAAGGAGGAGTCATAAATGCCCGAGCGTATGACATGAAAGGAAATAAATTTACAGGAGGGTGGCGGGTGGGGGCACGAGCCCTTCACATGGCTCCGTGCCCCACTGGCACTCTCCGCTTTCCTCCTCTTGCCCCGTGTATTCCATTAACACCCCATCCGGGGAGATACAACATTTATTTCAATTAAAGAAAATAAAAGAAATGAATTACATTTAACTTGTTTTTAACCATTTCTTTTTGCTCATTAATTCATTTCTTTTATTTAAAGAAAATAAAAGAAATGAATTACATTTAATTTGTTTTTAACCATTTCTTTTTGCGCATTAATTTAACTTTATTAATTATAATATAAAAGGAAATAAGATTTAATTTATTTCATTTTACTTTTAAGAGTTTTCTTCTAGAATTACTAACTAATTAATCTTAGTTGTTTAAGTTTTCTTTAAATATTTTTGCACTTCTAATACTCATATTAACTTTATTTAATTTCATATTTCACTTACAAAGACAAATACAAAATAATATAAGTTGAAAAATACAATAAAAAACAAATATTGCAAAATCATAAATAAAAATGCTTTCTTAGATTCTTAGCCATAGGGTCTAATGTGCTTTCTTTATGGTGCTTAAAACATAGGGTAACTTTCTCACCTCTTCTAGCCTAGTCTCAGGGGAGGTTGAGATGTTGGTTTCGAAACACTCTTGTTTCTCCATCAACAATGCCCTTCCCAACACTTCAACCATAAAGATGTAGAAGGAATACGAGAGAGGGTAATATTATCTTACTTCCCATGAGCCTCAAAGGAAGGGAAATATATGGCCATTTACCAATGAAGAAATTGAAGGATCACTCATGCATGCCTAGATCCAATTAATAAAGGGAAAGGAAGATCCAATTAATAAAGGGAAAGGAAACAATTTTTATGAGAACTGAAAAAAGGAACTTGTGCCTTATTCTATTGAAGGCAATAACCCTGTTAAGTTCAATGACGTCTTTTTCATTTGCTTGATTGTAGGAATGGATGACTTCTTGGATGAGGACTATGTTTTCGTTGATGTATCTCCATTTGAAAAGGATACCTTGTTAGAAGGAGAATAATGATGGAAGGAGGGGGTTGAGTCTAGTTACTATAATCTTGGTCAATGTTTGGTAAGATACATTGTAACAAAAATGGGCAGAATAATTTGAAGAAGATTTAATATTTTAATTTTTTAATGAGTGCAACAATAAGGGAATTAATCACCCCCCTCGATTCTCATATTTTCCCTTCAATATTATAGAATTTGTCTTAAGTGTCATTTGATGATGTTGTAGCATGCTTTGTAGAAATGAGTTGTGAATCCATCTAGCTTTAGGGATTTATTTGACTCAATTGCCCAAAAGGATTCCTCTATCTCTTATTTTGTTATTGGGATAATTGGGTTTTGATTATTTTTATCTTGTTACTATATTCAAGATGAATGAGAGCATTGCTTCTATTTTCAATGTAGAGGCCATATTTTATCATGAGTAGAGTGATTTGATACAATTATGGTCCACTTCCAAGAGTTTTTCAAATTTATTTATTTCCTCAGTTGATGGGAGATCAATCTCAAAAATATTATTTCTTATTATATGGGCATTGGTTTCTTGTAAAAAAAAAATTGGTGTTTTTGTCGCCATCCTAGAGCCAAAGGATTTGGGATTTTAGGCATTAATTCTCATCGTCTTCCATTTGTTTTTGGGATAACTCTATGGAATTATCTATCCCCATATCTTGAAGATTTTTGGTGACTTATTGGTCCTCCATTGTATATTGGAAGGTGCAAAGATTTTCTAGAGCCTCCACCCTTGCATGAGATGGAGATGTGAAGGAAGTATTTTCCCACTTCCTAAGGGTTTTGTTTACTACTTTATGTAATAGTCCCCAACCCCAAGTTGGGTCACATTACAACTAAAATGACCCAACAAAATTTTCTACTATCAATTCTAAATGCAGAAAGAACACACAACATGAAATTTGGTCTCATTCAACTGTCCATACTAAATAAAAATGTGAATGCAACTACTTTAACTATGTACAACAATATCTAAATACATATATCATCGTTTTACCATAAAAATAGAGACTCATGTGCATAAATATACTCACAACAAGTAGCAATAACTAAGATAACTCATAGTAAAATGTACAACAACTACATCAACATTTAACATGGATAAACACAACAAATAAGAACACTTATCTTGATGAAGTGTTAAAACCGCTACAGAGGACAGACATTCCTCCCAACTGTAGACCTGTTGTTCTAGTTCTCAATAGCAAGTCACCCTTGAGCTGGGGTTATGAATCCAAAAGAGACAGTATTCCCTAAGGTTAGATAATGTCCCCCTCTCAACAGACAATTCCCACAACTAATTCCAGCTCACCAACTCTCTTCCCCACAACCTGCACAACCCAAGGGATGGAATCCTCCTTCACTGCTCATAGTCCCTCGGGACCTTCCACTCCCCTCCAGGGATTCCAACATAGGTTGGACATGAAATCTCTCTGTTGGGACCTCAAGAATTCTACGACTGCAACACATATTCACCTAGCTGTAAAACAATTTCTTCCCTTGACATATTTCAAACAAAACATTACTCATAGACCCACAACCTCTTTCTCCACGAAATTAAAGCTCCAAATAGTTTCCAAATGTGCCCATAACAAATTCCTTCAAGCTTCAACACTCATAACTCCTTTGTCGTCTAGAAAACTCCATGTAAAAACAAATCTCCATGAAAAAATTTGAATGTGTAATTCCGGTCTCCTACCCATATGAATTTCCCCTCTTTCTCTTGCTTGCTTGACTTATACTCTTCCCCAATATGATTGTACTCAACTCCCATGCTCTTAATAACTATGGGATGTGACTTCTCACACCCACCCTCTTACATGAATTCAATTATTGAGATTTAGAACACTCAACAGATACTAGAAGGTTCATGGTAAGGATAATCTAGAAAGAAATGGTTTGTGTTTAATAAACATGGGAAAAATATCCCCCCTTTGACCCTTTCCCTCTCTTATGGAAACTAAGCCCCCAAATCTTTGTATGTGTCCATATGCAGCTGAATATGCATTTTATTCATTATATTCAGTTTACATCATTTACATATTACATTGCTTTGCTCGCGGCCATATATTACATTTATAATATACATCGCTAGTTTGGGGTTTGAAAACGGGGATGTTACATCCCCCCCCCCTACAAACTACATCGTCCTTAGTGTATATAACCATACAATTTACACATTGACATGTATAAAAGTATTACATCAAAATAATTGATAATTCCACAACTTAATGACTCACATGACAAATTCCAACCAACAACTCTCTTTTCCCACATTGGTCGAACAAGAAATCTCAGAGTTGTGGTTCCAAGAACTCTAGTTGCCAAAACGGAGTCTTCATTCGCTTATGTACGAAAGTAAATTCAATTTTATTCAAATTTTGCAAAACATTATGGATATTATTCCCGCATGGCTTCCTTGTGCTCCCGCATAGCATCTTCAGGATCGTAGTAAGTCCACTGAACCTTTACCAAGCCGATGGATTTTTTCTTAAGAGATTTGACTTTCCGGCCTAGGATGTGCATTGGTTCCACCTGGAAATCCCCTTTGTGTTCCACCTAGATCACATTCCAATCAATTACATGATTAGGATCATGTACATACTTTTTTAATAAAGACACATGGAACACGTTACAAATTCTTATGGATGGATGCAGGTAATGCTAGCATGTATGCAACTAGCCTTATCTTTTCCAACTTTCGGCAACTTCCCAATTTCAACGAACTTCTATTGGATTTAACTTTTAAAAGCACATGTTCTCCCACCTTGAATTCTCTATGAATTATTCTTTTATCAACAAAACTCTTCTACCTGTCTTGAAAAAATTTCAAATTCTTCTTGATATTTACCATCTATTCTTCCATTTCCCTCAACAATTATGGCTTTGTTTGTTGGGTTATCCCTAATTATTAGTGTATTGCATCTTCTTCCATACAATGCTTCAAACGATATCATTTTCAATGATTCCTGATACCCATTATTGTAAGAAAACTCAACTAAATGGATATAGTCCTCCCACATAGAAGGCTTGTCCATTACATACATTCTGAACATATCTTCAATTATCCAATTAATTCTCTTTGTCTTCCCATCTGACTCTGGGTGATATATTGTATTGAAATTTAGATTGGTGACAAATTCGTTAAACAACTCCTTGTAAAAATTGGAAGTGAACTTGGAATCTCGGTCCGACACTATTGCCTTAGGCAAAAAAATGTATCCTAAGAATTTCTCTCATATAAATTTATGCAATATTGGATTCCTTATGGGTTACTTTTACAGGAATGAAATGTGCAACCTTTGTAAGATTATCCACCACAACGATGATGGGATCATGTTTACTTGATTTCCTAGGAAATTTGGTAATGAAATCGATAGTAACAACTCAACATTTCCATTCAAGAATTGGAAATGGCTGCAACAATCTCGTTGCATGTCTGTGCTCAGCCTTTACCTCTTGAAATTTCATGCATTTGGCCAAATAATTAGTGACATCTCTCTTCATACCAGGCCAAAAATATTGGCCTCTTACAACTATAATAGTTTTTTGGTATCCTGGATTTCCAACATATGGCACATTGTGCATCTCCTTCAAAACCAACTTTCTCAATTCTTGAGAATTTGGAATATATACTTTGTTCCAGAATAAGAGGATTCCATCCTCTTCTAGTTTGGAATCCTTATATTTATGATGTACATTATTATGTCGTAGGCTTTCTTTGAATTGCACATAATGATGGTTTGTCGTTACACCCTCTAGAATTCTATGTTTTAAATATATCCCATACATACTAATGGTTGTAGTATGCATTTTATGCACCCTTCTGTTGAGTACATCAACCACCTTGTTCACTTTTCCCTTTATGTGTTTGATGTCAAAGTTATATTCACTAACAAATTATAGCCATCTATTTTGTCTAGCATTTAGTGTTGGTTGTTCAAACAAGTATTTCAAAGCAATATAGTATGTCCTCAATTCAAATTTTCTTCCCATGAGGTAATGCCTCCATATCCTTAAGGCATGTACTATGGATTCCAACTCTAATTCATGTGTGCCATAATTATTGCATGCTCCTTCAATTTTCTAGACTCATAACAAATTACATGTCCATTTTGTGTATGGACTCCACTGAGCCCTTCCTTGCATGCATATGTGCACACAACAAAATCCTCATCTAGATCTGCAACTTTTAAAATAGGTGCACTGGTTAGTAAATCCTTTAAGCACTGGAAATTTTCTTCACACTTGGCACTCCATTCAAATTTTACTCCTTTCATTTGCAAAGATGTTATTGGGTGTGAAATCTTGGAGAATCCCAAAATGAATCTTTTGTAATAACCAGCTACACCCATAAATGATCTAACCTTTGAAATGTTTGTTGGTATTGGCCAAATTTTGATTGCTTTAATCTTTTGTGGATCCATTGCTATGCCATATTTTGAAACAATGTGACCTAAATAATGGATATGCTTTTGATAAAAAGTGCATTTACCTAATTTGGCATACAAGTGGTGCTCTCTCAACACTTGTAGCACCATTCTCAAATGTTGTTCGTGCTCTTCCTCTGTCTTGGAATACATAAGAATATCATTCAAGAATACAATGACAAACCTGTCCGAAAATATATGAACACCCCATTCATCAGACACATAAATGTAGAGGTCACATTTGTCAACCCAAAAGGTACCACTACAAATTCATAGTGTCCATACCTTGTCCTAAAGGTTGTTTTTCCAGTGTATTCTTCTTTGATTCTCACTTGATGATATCCTGACCTCAAGTTGATCTTGGAAAATATATTTTCTCATTTCAGTTGATCAAAAAGATAATCAATCCTTGGTAAAGGATATTTTTTCTTAACTATAACCTTGTGCAGTTGTCTAAAGTCAATACATAACCTCAATGTTCCATCTTTTTTATAAACAAACAAAATTGGGGCACCTTAAGGAGAAACACTTGGGTGTATGTATCCTTTATTTAACAACTCTTCTAGATTCATTTGAAACTCTTTTAGCTCTAGTGTGCTCATTCTGTAAAGAGTTTTGGACACTGTGGAAACTCCATGCATTAAGTCAATAGATAAATCTATATCCCTCTTTGGTGGAAATCTTGGCAACTCCCCAAACACATCTTCATGTTCTTTCAAGACTGGATAATCTTCAAGACTTGTCTCCTTATCCTTCATTGACTCTTCCATATGGGATGCATATATCAAACACCCTTTCTTGAAACTTCTTTTTATTTTCAATGTTGAAATCTCTCAGACATATATAGGCCTTGGAATACCTTACCTTGTCCTTGAATTCCCTTTCTCATCAAGATATGTGAAATATTTGTTATAACAATATAATACAACATGGTACTTTTCTATCCAATCCATACTAATCAAGAAGTCATAAGACTCAAGTGATATGATGTTCAAATCTGCCTTAGTGTTGATTCCATTCATGTTTACTAGTTGGTCCTAGTAGCTAGTTGAATTAACCAAGAGATTTGGATCTATATAGATATGACTAGCTCCATAATCAATCAAAATAGCTATGGGATGATTATAAATCTTACCTTACACTTCATTCATGTGTGATTGATAGTGTTCTTGTGTACTTCCCAAGGTTTCATAGATCCTTGGCATGCTTCTGCTCATGTCCTCTAATATCTCCTCTTGCTTGAAACTATGCACAATCCTAATATTATCTCCTCGGTGAGGACAATATTTATACATGTGATCTCTCTCAAATCCCCAACACTTTATTGGTTTTTTTTTGGCCTCTTTCACAAGGAATCTATCATTTTCTCATCGCCTTAAGATGGTTTCCCTTGCTGATATGCTCAAGATCTATTCCTGATGAAAGGTGCCTTGAATCCTTTCTTCCTTTGATCCATCTTTCCTTTATTCTTGTCATCCCAAGCCTTTTGGAAATTTGGTTTTCATATGTTGCAAAGTTGGCCTTCCTCTATTTTGATCATACAAATACTTAGCCTTTATTATGTATTCTTCTAAATTATTGGGTTCATCAAATTGAATTTTATCCTTTTAAAAGGATGGTGGTCCACTCATGAACCTATGAATTTTGACCTTCTCGTATATGATGAAACTCACATTCCTGAGGAGTTCTAAGAATTTCCTTTCATATTTATCGATGGTCATATTCCCAAGTTTGAGTTCAAATAAATCTTGCATCTTCTTGTCATAATATTGCTCTGACAAGTATTGTTACTGGAAATATGTCTTGAACCGCTTCCAAAAAAATCTCTTCTCATCAAGGTTCTTAAACTACTTCATTCGATCCCACCACATATATTCCTTTCCTTAAAGGTGGTAGCCTACAATTCAGGCTTCTACATTTGATGAGTAATCATGAAATTGGAAATATTTCCTCATTCCCAATGACCATGATTATGCATATTCTCCTTTCTTGTTCTCTCCATCAAATGATGGTGGCTTGATCTTCCTCAGATCCCCTTGCAAGTTATCTGACCCATGTCTCCTCCTTTGATGTCTAACAGAAGACAAATTTGGGATTCTTTCCAACCTTGAATGTGCATATTCTCTTATGGTTGAGTTCCCTAGGGATTGATGATGCTTATACCTACTAGCACTCAACTGTCTAGATCCTCCATGATCATCCCTCCTATAATGAGATCTAGATACTTCCACTTGCCTTGCACTAGCTTCTTGTCTTGTGTCAAAATCTTAGTTGACTTGATTTTGCATCATATATAGGATTTATAGTATCTCCTCCTGATATTTCATAATATTTTCATTATCGGCCCTATATCTCTACACTTTTCTTTACAGGCTTCTCATAGTTACAGGCTCCAGCTTGTCTTTTCTTCCATTAGAATCTGTCTCAACATTTCCCATGCTAACATGCAGACCTCTTATCTCTTCTTCATGGATATAAGACCCTTGTGCACCCTCCATATCTCTAATATTTATTTCTCATATAGGAACTAAAGTCTGCTTTTATGTACCTCTAGTTTTGCAAGAAATGTGCATGTAATAGTTATTGTTAGCACATGCATACTATAAAACATTCCATTAATTAGAATATAGGTTATTATTCATACCAATTTATGAAGAAAAAAATGCACCAAGTCAAAATATTATTCCTTAAGCACATTCATCTTTGAAATATCTCTCCAACAATTGTATTCATGCCTCATTCTGAGTTTTGAGCAGAAAATTACAACATTCACAAGATGCAATTTTCCATTTACTTACTACTGCATAATTTACTTTATTACTTTTAAGAAATTTTAGCACCCAAATAAAAATTTTAGGTGGATATATGTATTCTCCTCCTCAATACCTTTCCAACAACTATTTTCTTGCTCAAATCTGAGCTCTAAGCTGAAAGTTATGGTCCAGAGAAGTTTAGATTGTTTTTTCCCAATTTATCCTTATATGCTACATATGTTTTTTTATCTTCTTGCACATTTTTACATACACAAATTCCAAATATGGCTGCACATATGTCTTATATGGTTCATAATATTTCCATAGAATGCTCACATGCCTCAAATGGACGTATGAGCAAGGAGTTATTCCCTCTGGAAGTAAATAGGTGCCAAAATTTTACCTTAACTGTTTCAACTATAACTTTCTCATACGAGATATGTTTTGCGCCCAAAGTAGCTCGTTGGATAGCCTCTCTAAGTTATTTTATTTAAGCCACATATAAATAGTGTACTAAAGGCACACTCTATTCTCTTGGATTTTGATTGCTTAAAGGAATCATTTAGGCCCTTAAAATCACTCTGCAAGTTTATGACTTTAAAAAGCTATAAAATTTCATAGAAATTTGACTATTTTACTATTATAAAGGCATTTAAATCTGAGCCATTGATCTCAAATCGGGTGAAATATTAATCGTTGATATGTTAAACCTTACCTTAGGCCCACAGATGAATTTCCATTGTTGATCTCCAACTTGAAGCAATCTAAACTCTTGATTTTCCAACACTACATCGATGATTGACGATCATATATTTCTTTGGTCAATCAATCTTGCTCACTAATTTCCCCGAATCCCGATCATCGGCCATCATACATTGACCATTTCTCTTCACAAACCAAAATTTTTCCACGAATCTCATCGATCCCCACTCATCGGTGATTGACCACCGAAGAATTTTCTTGACATCTACTTTCCCACAAATATCATCGAACCTTGACCATCGGTGATCGATCATCTCTTCATTGACATGGAACAAGATGTGGATGATTACATGGCATGACACATCATCTTGAGGAATCAACTTGGCTAATGTGGAATGAAACATGATTGATGATGTGACATGACACATGGACGTTGACGTGGCAAGACACGTCATCTACCTCTTTCTTCCATCGGTGATCAACAACTTCTCTTGGATGAATTGAGCACCTTATTAAATTTGTGACCCTCGATAATTGACCATCGGCCATTGGCGATCGAATATCTCCTTTGGCCAAACCAAACTCTTTGCCAAACTCATCAATCCAATCATTGGCCATTGACTAATTATGTTGGCGAACTTCAACACTTCAAAAATTTTGACACAATCCCAGATGAGTATGGACTATTGATATTCCATTCAAAATGATATTGATTGTTGATTGGCCCAACTTTTCCCAACTCTGTCGATGAATCACGACCTTCGATCTACTCCATTTCCCATCCACCAAAAATGAATCTCAGTCATCGATTCTTTAACTTCTCCAATATGTGAAAATGAATCTTGGTCGTCATTCCGTTTCATTTTCCAAATGGAGGAAACCGAATCCAGACCATCAATTTTTCTCCTTTTGAAAAATTTCAAACACTTATAAGTTTTTAATAAACTCATGATGAATATGAGCTATTGATCTCAATATCAAATGTGATCTTGGTCGTCGATTCATCAAACTCTCCCAATTCCTTCGACCACCATTAGAACATAAATTTTGACCTTGCAGGTCAAATCTAACTCTACAATCTAGTTGCTTGACACCATTAAACCTCTCATACATTTCTAAAGCATTTGAAACTAGAATTTTCTCATGAATTTAGGGATTTCACTATGACTTTTCACCAGTTTTCCCCAAATTTGTCACATATCAAAATATATAACAACGAATTTGCCCAAATTTGCATTGGTTCTTGGCCCATATGGGTTGAGTATTGAACTTAACCTCTGATACCTCTCTATAATAGTCCTCATCCCCAAGCTAGGTCATGTTACTGCTAAAACAACCCAATAAAATTTTATGCTACTAATTCTAAATGTGGAAACAATACACAACATGAACTTCAAGCTCATTCAATTGTCCATACTAAATAAAAATGTGAATGTAACTACTTTAACTGTGTACAACAACAACTAAATGCATACAACATTTAAGCATAAAAATAGAGATTCATGTGCATCAATATACTCACAACAAGTAGCAATAACCAAGACAACTCAGAGTAAAATGAACAACAACTATATCAACATTTAACATGAATAAACACAACAAACAAGAACACTTTCTTAATAAAATATGAAACCTACTGTAGATGACATATGTTCCTCCCAATCGCATACTTGTTGTTCTAGTTCTCAACAACAAGTCACCCCCGAGCTAGTGTTATGAATCCAAAAGAGACGGTGGTCCCTAATGTAGTATCCCTAGACCCCTACTGAGCAATGCCACATGAAAATTTCCAAACTCTAATACCATTTAAGTAACTCATATACTTATGCAATGCTCATATTAATGTAGAATAACAAATACATAGACACATAGTGTACAAGAAAACCCCATGAGAATAAATCCATAATTATTAGTATAAGAACATAAATTAGCACACAATAGACAATTATATTTAGTAAAATAACACCAACTGTGTGCAGACCTTCCATGTTCCTCCCAGCCTTAGACCATACTTCTCATAATATCGGCAGTGGGTCACCCTCAATCTAGGACTAAAACTCCACTTGGGTAAAGGATTCTTAACCAGGATAAGGTCTCTTAACAACATAAAAACTTATACACATATTCCAAATCAAACTAACAACCTACAATCCCTCATTTCCCACATGTTTGTCCCACCCCAGGAAGTGTGCCCCTTCTATGCTCAATAGTCCTTCAGATGCCCCACTTCCCTTCCGGGGATTCAACAACAGGCAAGACAGTAAGTCTCAAATCCCTATAGTTGCAGTTTGGCACCTTGGGAAATCAATTCCCAACAGTTCTCCCACCTGGAGAGAATGCTCATAGGCATGACAACCAACCTCTAGAATTTCCTATGGTCCTGACAACCTGCCTCTTTACCTGATCCAAATCTAACCATGGTCCCAGTATAGGTAAAGGTATGGGTACTAGCAGCATGAAGGTACGCATGATAGTTGAGTGAGTGAAGGAATGATGATTGAATGATGGGAAAATCAACTAAGTCCTCAAAACTTATGTGTATGTTCCCAAATTGACACTTGTCATGTTGGAAACTACATGGTCCACACATGGGTTCCCTCACATGGTGATACGATTATTCATAGGGACTTAGGATAAAATACTTTATCCCTTAATTTAGACTTTAACTTTAGGAATATTGATAAAATATTCCATTTTGGATTAAGCCTCCTTATCTTAGCCCCTTTTTCTAGACTCTTAGCCCCCTTTTCCCATTCTAGTGGAGTTTATTCCCCCATACTATTTTACATGGTTGGTCTGCAACAATGATGTGTTTTCATTAAAATCTGAGTGTGATTACATTTACAAAAATAGGTTTTTTGAACTTTCAGCTTCTGTCCCACCAGCCTAATAACCACATAGGCACTCTGGTCTCAAAATACATATATACAAAGACACTCTAACCTCCAAGTATCCTGGCTCACCAACCTATATGTACAATTACATTGTATTTACAATGGTGTTCATCCTAGGGGTATTACACGTAAGGCTAGATAGTGTCCCCCTTTTAACAGCCAATTCCCACAACTAATTCATGTCCACCAACTCTCTTCCCCACAACCTGCACAACCCAAGGGATGGAATCCCCCTTCACTTCTCAGAGTCCCTCAGGCCTTTCCACTCCCCTCCATGGTTTCTAGCACAGGTTGGATATGAAATATTTTTGCTGGGACCTAAGGAATTCTACTGCTACAACATAAATTGGCCTAGCAACAAAAATCTTGCTTCCCTTGATGAATTTTGAACAAAATGTTACTCACAGGTTGACAACCTCTTTCTCCACAAAATTACAACTCCAAATATCTACCAAACATTCCCACAACAACTTCCTTCAAGCTTCAACACTCATAACTCCTTTGTTGTTAAGAAAACTCCATGTAAACACAACTCTCCATGCAAAAAACAGAATGTGTAATTATGGTCTCCTACTCATATGAATTTCCCCTCTTTCTCTTGCTTGCTTGACTTACACTCTTCCCCAAGATAATTGTACTCAACCCCCATGCTCTCAATAACTATGGGATGTGACTTCTCACACCCACCCTCTTACATGAACTCAATGATTGGGATCTAGAACACTCAACAAATAATGGAAGGTTCATGGTAAGGATAATTTAGAAATAAATGGTTTGGGTTTAATAATCATGGGAAAACTCTCCCGCCCTGACCCCTTCCCTATCTTGTGGAAACTAATCGCCCAAATCTCCATTTGCTTCCATCTACAACTGGAAATACATTTTATTCACTATGTTCAATTTACACCATTTACATATTACATTGCTTGGCCCTTGGCCATATATTACATTTACAATATACATCGCTAGTTTGAGGTTTAAAAATGGGGATGTTACACTTTAATCTTTTGCTTGCAAATGAATGACGAAGATCCCAAATTTGAACATTCAAATCCCTTTCTATCACTTCAAAAAACTCTAAGTGATGGGACCCATGGAAAATTAAATTTGAAGGGAATGACACTAAGATATTTTGTGTAGGATATTGATGATTAGATGGGATTAAGATTTGATTCCATTGCTCACAATATGTTTAAAGGACACTAAGTATTATTTGTTAGAAAGGAGATTTAGAGAAATATTTGGTACAATATCTCTACTATGTTGCAAGGGTATATTCTTCTATTACTTCATGTAATTTTTCCTTTGGGGAGGTTAGTCTAGAAGATCCTATTCCTACATGAGCTCTTGCATGACATTCTCACTTGGTTCTCTAGGGAAAATATTTCCCCTCTTTTTTTATGGGATTGGGACCAAATGTAGGTTTCTTATTAGAATTTTACCTTCATCTAGGAGGTTGTAACTAAATTCCTTCAAAGATTCCGAACATTGCCTCTTTCCTTACCAATTATTAGGGGAATAAATGATCCATTTTTTTTTTAAATACTACCTTTGTATTTATTTTCAAATTGAGTAAAAATCCAGTGTTAACTAGGTTCTGCGCTCAGTAGATCCACTTTCATTAGATCCTAGACTGTGCAAATTCCATTAGAATCTCCTCTCGCATTAATGCTTAAGATGATACATTTTCTTGAAATTTTTCTTTGGGTGGAGATTGGTTCATTATTGTCCCAAATTTTCTCCTAGAGTAGAACATTTTTTGGTATTTTAGAATGGATTAGAGTTCTTACAATGTCTTACTTTTTAATGGTGCCCAGTCCTCGACTATTCAAAGAGGTTTCTTTTAAAATTTCAGTTGGACAAGTTAGCACTTCCTCCTAAGGCATGCATAATAATTTCTTAAATGTCAAGTGTGTTGTCTCTATTTTTTTTCTTCCTCCATGCTTTATTAATCCATTTGTCCCCTAGGTTAGTGTCTTTCTTGGCATATTTCGGGTCATCCTTAGGGGTGATAAAAGGTGAATGAAAGGTCCCAAATTGATATATCTTAAGTAGGAGTATTGAGTGGAAAGGAGGGGAAGATAGGTTGAGGGAGGTGGAGGGAGGGTCCTCAATAGAGGGTTGGGAGTGAATGAGTCATATTTTATAAACGATGCAGGACATGAAGAACATAAGATGCTTGGAGGAGGAAGGGGGAGGATTTGGATCCATTAAGGGTTGAGGTTAAAGGAAATTCATGGTGGGAGAGGGTTGCTAGAGGAGGTGGGATGGATTACAAGGGGGTGTGACTTGAGGCTCTTGATGGTGAATTACCAATCCTTCTATGTACTTGTATTAAATTTAGAATCTTGAACTAATTAATAGGTTGGTTGAATTATTCTTATGATCTTAGAGATTTTTTGAGGGAGCATATACTCGCCTTTTTGGCCACCTACTTGATCTAGGGGGTTTCTTAAGTGCTAGTTGTTTGGTGTTTTCTAGGTAATTTTGAGTGAATTGTTTATATTCATGAAAAGTGTTGCACTTGGATGGTAGGTGATCATTTTCTAGGGCCTAGATTTGAGACCAACCATCTAGGTTCAACTTTATTACTTCTAGTATTATTTTTCCATATCTAGGTGATTAAGGGATTTTTCCCCCGTGACTTTGGGTCAAGTCAATATAGGGTGAGACCGAGAGAAGAATATTGGACTCTACCCTCACAAACAAGCATGCTAACAAGAAATAACTACTTTTTCACTAGGATAGATAAAGGGAGGAAAAAGGAGAATATCTGCACCTTAAACCTTGCATCTGATGTCGATCCCACTCCCTCTTCTTGGAGCGCTCCTAGCCCCTACCATAACCAACCTACAATAGGAAACCAAGATAGTGTTGAAACAAGGTAGTTATAGGTTCAAGTAACATATGTCAAGTGTATAAATCAAAGCATATATGAGCAATAAAAACATATAACATTGCAATGAACACAAAAGAGGAGGGAAAGAGATCTCTTATATTATTGACAATATATGAAAGTTAGTTACATCTTGATCTATCTTCCAGCACTGCTTCAGAGCCAACTGACTAGGTTCCTCCACAAGTCCTTAGAGAATCAACTCAGCAACTAGGCTCTTCCTCAGATAACCCAATAAGGATAGGAACACACCTTATGACTATATAGGGGAGGACGAAACTCTGGAAAAGGAGATTCCAAGTCATGGGATGCTACTCCAAACATGAAAGGATTAGGGAAGATTTCCAAATCGCAATAGCATAACCTTGCACCATCATACTTGTCCTCATCTTTTCCCTCAAAGGTGCTTTTATACAATCCCAAAAAGGTTGGGGAGGTTGAAATCCCTTTTGTACAAGTTCATGGACATTGGATAATAAGCCCAACTAAAAAACCCGCCCAAAATTATGGAAATATTTTATTTTTCATAATTTTTTAGGGCATCTGCAGGTTGTAAGCTTGTAAGGCACGGATGCTCGCATGTTGCATAAAGGAAACCTGCAGATATCAACAGATGTCAAGTTTTTTAGATGACTTGATGAGGAAATCTTGGGATTTTACTTTAGCAAGATGGGAAAAGGATAAGGCCATGTCACAAATGCATGGGTGTGGCATTTTGTGCTATAATACTAGGCACATGCATGCAATCTTTGCTTTGGATTGGATTTGTCCACATAATGCACCAACTTGCTACTGATATTTGTGAGGGGTTTTTCATCCCAGAAAATCAGTGGGAGGTGATGGAGCCATACCTAGATTTGGATTGTCGATTGGACATCAATGTATGGATCAAAATACATAGAACATCATGTTAGATACCTTCCTCTTAGGCCCATGAAGTAGAGGTTGACTCTGAAGGTAAGATTGCAATCTTCTTTCATATCAAATTGAAATGCATAGAATCCCCTTATGCAAAAGTGAATCTAAATCTTTCCTTTTATATGCACTCATTAATTGTTCAACAATTAATTATCCACCAATTTGGGGGACGGCCATAAGCCTATGAATTTTCCAACTAGGGTTGTCTCATGATAGAAGAACACCTTTCTCTTTAGAAACACGTAGGTAAATATAATAGGGGGTATTTCATCAAGTTTCCAATGAACTTTGACTAGTGTGGAGTGGGATATGCTTCACACATTTAGGTCAAGGTGATCAATGCTTTGGACACTACAACTAATTGCTAGAAGGAGAGTATAGGGGGGTTGAAAGAGTTTTCCCCTTTGACGACCATCGTTAAAAACTAGAAACCCTAACTTTCTCTTCAATTCTCTCTAACACTTACTAATTGGTGAATAAGAATTCAATACCTTACATGTTAATATCATTAATCATCAAACATCAATAAATATGCAAATAAATGGTTAAGATAAACAACCTAAAATTAAAATTAGTGTTGAACTTATGAATATCAAAATAAAAGTTTAAAATAAAACATTTCAATTTTGACTCTTACTCTCACTTATATATATCAATCACATAATATTACTTTGAAATATTGTCTTTATCATCTTACAATTATATAGTGCATTCATGATTATACATATTCTTTAAAGATCATATCAAACATACATTGCGGTGTAAACTCATTTGTTACTATGAACATGTATCTTAACCTTGGCATCCCTTACTATGAACATGCATGTTATATTCTCAACATCTCTTATGTTACTAAGAATTTTAGTGTGATAAATCACATAAATTATTTAGAAAAGCTTATAATTTGGTTTTAAATAATTATTTAAAAATATAAAAATAATATTTTGAATTTTTATTTTCAAAATTTTGTAGTGTAAATATAAAGAAGTTCATTTTCCTAATCATAAAATTCAATTGATATATATATATATATATATATATATATATATATATATATATATATATATAAAA
>ML813829.1:9957-20309 GCA_009831015.1 Picea engelmannii | reverse complement strand
CCCCCTAAAGGTACAATGTATGTAAAAAGAAGAACTACAGTTGCTAGGCAACTGTATCCTTCACTCCAAGACGACTTCACAGATAATGGAACTTCTACTCAGTGAAGGTCTTGGTGAAGATGTATGTCATTTGTTCTACTGAAGGACAGAACTGTAAGTTGATGATCCCCTCGTGTACTAAGTCCCAGATGTAGTGCATGTGGATCTCGATGTGCTTCATTTGTTGCCTCTGAACTGGATCTGTGTAGAACATCATAGTGCTTTGGTTTTCACACCAAATGACAATCGATCGATGAAACTGAATGCCCAACTCAATGAGAAAATGTTGTAGCCACATAGCCTAAATGGTTATGTTAACTACCCCTATGTACTCTACCTCGATTGAAGATAGAGAAATGGTATCTTGCTTCTTTCTCGACCAACAGATAGGCCCGAAACCAAGACTGTGTGAGTAACCAGATGTGGACTTGCGATCAGTGCTATTTCCAGCCTAGTCGGAATCAGTAAACTTGATGATATCTAATGTATATTATACTACATAATGAATCCCAAAGGTGACAGTGCCCTATATGTATCGAAGGATACGCTTTGCATCCTTCCAATGTACTCATGCAGCTCCTGCATGAACCTGGAAACTACGCCAACTGCATATGAGAGGTTCGGTCTGGAGTGTGTGAGATACAACAAGATCCCCACTAGTTTTCTATATAATGTGTTGTCAACCAGTGAAGTCTCCCCGCCATCCTCAAGTTTTACTCCTAATAGGAAAGGAGTCGGAGCAAACTTGCAGTCTATCATGTGAAATCTCTCAAGGAGATCTCGTGCATACTTGGCCTGAGACGGTTTGATTCTTGATGCATCCTGACTAATCTTGAGTCCAAGGAAGAAGTGTAGTAAACCCATTCCCATCATCAAAAAGCTATGATGTAGAATCCTCTTGACTGCAACAATCGTTGAAGTCGAGAACCCGGTGATTAGCAAATCATCAACATACAGAACTAAAAGTAGAAGTGAATCATCCGTCCTGAGCATGTAGACATTCGGATCTGATTTACAATGTACAAAGTTTTGTGACAACAGGTAGGAGTCCATCTTGGCATACCATGCCCTCGGAGCCTTCTTGAGGCCATAAAGGAACTTCTTCAGTCGACGGACCAAAGATGAGTCCTGCATAAATCCTTGGGGTTGCTCCATGTATATCTCCTCAGAGAGATCACCGTGAAGAAATGCATTCTTCACATCCATCTGATGGACTTCCCATCCCTTGGCTGCCACACTGGAAATTTCCATTCGTATGGAATCCATCTTCGCTACTAGAACAAAGGTCTCATCATAGTCAATACCATGAACCTAGTAAAAGCCTTTTGTAACAAGCATGGATTTGTATCTGCTAATATGTCCCTCTGTTTTTCTCTTGGTCCTGTAGACCCATATACATCTAACAAGTTTCCTCCCAGAAGGAAGGGGAACCAAATCCCAAGTTTAGTTCTTGAGGAGGGAGTTGTACTCCTCCTGCATTGCGGATTCCCAAAAGGGATTTCCAGCATCCTCGCCATAAGACTGTGGATCTGAAGACTGAACCAAGAAAAGATTTCTGGAGGGAAATGGTTCAGTGGCAATGAGTGCAATAGGAGGCTCATTGAAATCAGATTGAGTCCTCCTAGAATTAGTTGGATCACCAACGAGATCCCCTGCATCCTGAAGAGTAGTATGTGCCCACTTGGGCCTCTGTGTTGGCTCTGCAACTGCATTTGGATGCTTTGAATCTACATTTGGCTGTATTAAATCTGAATATGAATCATTTGAGTCCTCTGAATCATAACTCTCATCTAAATAAGAGTCGACATGTGCATGCTCCTCATCTCAAACAGGTGGAAGAATGAAGGTGTCTGCATGTGGTTGTTTAGGTATATGTGAGACACTTTCCTTGAATTGGACACTTCACTCAATGATGAGCCGGCATGAGGAAAGATCAATAAGCCTATATCCCTTCACACCATTGGGGTATCCAACAAAAATACACTCAGTGCCCTGTGGATCAAGTGCCTTCCTCTTTTCATAGGTAATCTGGGCCCATGCACGTGAACCAAAAATGCGAAAGTGGATCACTTCCAGTTTGAGGCCGCTCCAAGCCTCATAGGGTGTCCTATCCTTGACAGATATATGGGGAGATCTATTTTGGAACTATGTTGCACAATTAAGTGCTTCGTCCCATAGTCTCTGTGGTAGTGACTTTGCATGTAGCATGCAAGATGCCATCTCCTTTAGAGATCTGTTTTTCCTCTCAACAACTATGTTTTGTTGCAGAGTATAGGGAACTATGTGCCTCAATTGAATCCTTTCCTCATGGAAAATATTATGGATCTCATTATTTACATACTCTCCCCCGTTATCAGTTCAGAGGACTTTGATCTTCTTTCTGGACTGTGTATCAACCAAGGCTTTGAAATCTCTGAGGTGTTGAAAGACCTCGGATTTCTTCCTGAGAAATTTGATCCATGTAAAACGTGAGAAATCATCAACAAAAATGAGAACAAACCTTGCTTTGTTGATTGATGGATGCAGAAAAGGACCCATGAGGTAACTATGGATCATATATAAAGGTGTGGAGGCTCTCTGAGACTTTCCCTTGTCAAATTTCTCTTGAGGGTGTTTCTTGAGAACACATCCCTCACACACTCCCTTGGAGAAATAGATGTTTGGTAGACCATCAACCAACATTTTCTTGCTAAGATGTTGCATGTATCTAAAATTCAAATGTCCAAACCTTTCATGTCAGATCCTACTACTTTCATCAGCATGAGTAAGTCATAAAGAAAAACTAGGTTCAATGAATTTAGAAAAAGTATATAATCTAGACTGATTATTTACCTCACCGGTAGCAACCTTGGAGTTGGTTTTCATGTCGTAGATGTCCAAAAATTTTGGTATGAATATGAATTAATTTTCGGTGCCGAAATTCCTCATCTGATACATGGAGAGAATGTTGACAGAAATTTTGGGAACGTCCAGCACATTCTCAAAGCTTCCATTGGTGAGTTCAATCCTTCCTTTGTCGGTGACTTCGACATAAGAATTGTCCCCCATCAGAATAAGAGGAACTTTGCATGCATCTAATGAATAATATAATTATTTTGATGCATCCATGTGATGTGATGCTCCTGAATCAATGATCCAAGCATCGGGAGAGGAGTTGATGGCAATCAAGGCATGGCTAGAATTGCCTTTCTTGGAATTCAGATCTTTTGGCTTCTTCTTCTTGGAACCCTCAGGGATGCGATCTCCAAGGTTGTTTTGCTGAAGTATTTGATACATCAGATCTATTTTTTTTTACATGCATGCAGATTCTGAATGGAATCCTTTGTGACAGTACATGCATTTCTCCCCTTTTCCCCTTTGGATCTAGAGGCATCGGTGAAGGGTTTTGTGTACCCTTCCTTCTTCGGATGTGCATGAGATTTCCATTTATATTTATCTTTAGATTTATGATATTTGTGGTTGCCATCATGCACATTGAGTGCATTCTCCTTTGGGCCTTGGATTGTGCCCATGTTGATGAGCTTGGGTTGCTCTTGTGTCAGTGCTTCGATAAAGTACTCAAGAGAAGGCATCTTCCAGGTGGCTCCAGAGGTGAATCTGACATAATGGAATGTGGATACAAATACAGAGAATTTAGGACCAAGATTGGAGAGAATGGTGAGAACCATTTGTTTCTCCTCCAATTTATCAACCTTGCAAGCTTTGAGTTGCGACTGTAAATCCTTGAATTTTCTAAAGAAATCTTGGATATTATCGAAGCTTTTTGGATCCAATGTGAGTAGATCCACCTCTAGCATCTGTCCCCACATCTCATCATGTTTTCCAAAGAGCCTTTCCAAGGTGGTTTAGGCTTCATTGAGAGTCTTACAAGAAGAATTGTGAAAAAGGAGATCAGGAGAAATAAGACTGCAAATTGTTCTGAGTGCCTCATCCATGCGATTTAAGTACTTGGATTTTTCTATGGATGATTTCGGTTTTATATTTGTATTCAAGGTTAACCTGTACAACCCTCTGGTTTAGACATGTATAGATATTTTCTCCTTCCATGCAAAATAGTTGTAAGGTGTAAGAATGAAATCTTTTTGGAAATCCATATTTCCGTTGTCTTCAATCTTTTGTACCTGGAAAAAATTTTGGTGTAGATTTTGCTTAGTAGTCTGTCGGCTCTGATACCATGTAAATGTGTTGAACCTGCGAAGAATATATATAGCTAAACAATAATACACACATTTGCAGAGAGAATTGGAGAAAGAAGACGAAGGCGAGAAAGAATGAAAGAATTCTCATTATCCGTTTGAATAATGAATAATTTACATATGATATACTTTGTATAACTCAATGAGTGCACACTAGAGGAGAAATAATGTTCCATAGTGGTGGTCTAGATTGATATAGACACACACCAGTAGTTACGAGAGTGAATTTCCACCTAGTCTAGTTTCTCAGGCAGTTATGAGAATGAACTGCCACCTAGTAGAGTTAACTAGTCAACTAGTCTTTAGTTAACTGACTGAACATAGAGTAGTGAGGAGTTAACTCAGGGAATCAAGGGTAATGCACCAGTCTAGTGATGATCCCAAGGCAAGGGATAATTATCATGGTGATGATCCCAATATTGCATGGTGATAAAACTAATGCAACATCTAAACTCAACTCAACTAGTCAAACTGAAGTGTCAACTGAAAGAGAATATTCTCTAGGTGGAATATTCTCCCCTAAAATATAGGAGACTGGATAATGACTAATTATGACTAATAAACAAGGAATAATCGTAGGAAAAATAAATCCTAGGTGTGTGTGAAGTAACTCCAGCACCTTCTAGTCATGGGAGTATTTTGATATGGGATCTCTCCCTTCCCCTCATTGAAGTATCGAGGAGATTCATGAACTTGGTAATGAGTAAGGAGGATTTGATGTCTACAACTAGTGATTCTACCCCACTGACTTATGATAAGAGGACCTATGGTCATGGGATGGAGACGGATCCTTTCTCAGGTAAGTTCATTAATACTGGCTCTTTTTTCCCTTTTCTACTTTTGGGGATGATAAAGAGGTTTATGGTTGGGATATTGGTTGTCGATTAGATGATATTAGGAATAATAATGATCCTTGAAGTACTTCATTTCCTCTAGATCCATAATCAACCTTACTCTTCCTTGGGGACTCTATAGAGCTTTAAAAGGATTCGGTTGCTTCTTTTGGTGATTTTCATGTACCGAAGGGGGAGATTATCATGGATTCATCTACCTCCTTTTCTAGAGGGGGAATTTATCAATTGAGTCCTCAAAATGGAACTAGAGGCCTTGATATTTCCAATTTTGGAGGTTTGGGACAAGATTCTTTGTTAGAGATGGGGCCTTCTAATGTAGGGAGAAAATCTTCCCTGAAAAGGGCTCAGGAGAAGGCCATTAGGGAGATAAATCAAGGTAAAAAAAAAAACATTTTTGGGGTCCTTAGAGAAGACCATGCCTTGTGCCCATTTCCTTCATGAAGTTACTCTCACTTAACATCAAAGGGTTGGGGGTGTAAATTCTAAACTTGTACAATATCTACTGCAAACTGATATTCAGAAAAGAACAGAAAAGATACAATGGAAAATACAAACATTTCTCTAAAAAATTATTTTACTATCTGCTCAAGCCTATGTATGGTTATTTTTAGCAAAAGTCTATGTCAAGCCTTTAATTTTCTCAATGTGTATCGGACTTATGAGGGTAAACAAAGGTTTTTGGAGAGATTATTTAACATTTAATGTGTGAAGTCAAATAACTTAATTTTAGGGGTGACCTGAATTTTTCTTTGAGTTGAAGAAAAGTTTTGGGGGATAGTGAAAGGGTGGACCACCTTGATGATTTTTTTGCACACAAGTTGGAAGCATGTAGATTGGTAGATGTGGAACATTTGAAAGTACAACCTACATGGAGTAATAACAAGGTTGGAAGAGAAAGTGTTCTCGGGCATTTGGATTAATTCATGGTTCATAATTCAATTTTTCACAAGGTGGTGAGGTACAGGTCTTGGATTGATCAAAGTCAATGTTCAAATCACTTTCCAATAGTACTTGAACTTGACCTCGATGATACTAGTATGGGAACTCCCTTTAATTTAATCTAGCGTGGAAGAGGAAGAGTTTATTAATTTAGTAAAAGAGAGTTGGGTTCCTTTTGACCCCTCCTCAAAATTGTCTGCATGAGAATGCTTCATTTGGGCACTTAAAAATATTAAAGAGATTGTGGCAGCTTCTGTAGGGGAGAGATATCAAAACATAGATTGTTTGTTGGAGTAGGTAGAAAATGAAATTGAGGGTTTGATAGTTGTAATGGTGTTAGATCCCTATGGAGAAGACTCTCTAGTCAGGTTAAAGTAGTGTGAGGAAAATAAATTGAAACTTTTGATGGATAAAGAAGTAGATTGGAGGATCAAAAGCAAGGTTGTTTGGTTAGAACTAGGAGATAATAATACAAAGTTCTTTCACTCCTTTGCAAATCATATATGGAGTATCAATATTGTTTGGGAGTTGTAGGACTAGGGAGGTACAAAGGTCAGAGGCTTTAAGGGTTTGGTTGAACTTGGAGTCAATTATATTGAGGGGATTTATAAGGAGTTAGAAAGGGATAATCTGGCCAAAATTTTGAAAGTTATTTCTTTTTTTTCCATGTATGGTTATTGAGAAGGGAAGGATCTTTTAGTACTGCAAACTTTTAAAAAGGACAAGAGTCCTAGACCAGATGGAAGGTCAGTTGAGTTTTACATTAAGTTATTTGATTTACTATGTATGGACATATTGTGGGTGGTGGAGGAGGTAAGAACCTCAATAACAATGACATTAGGCCTAAATGAAACCTTTTTAGCTCTGGTTGTTTTAAACCTACCTACTAGTGTAATTTATTATATAAGATAATTGATAAAGTGATTGTTACAAGAATGAATCACATACTCTCGTAGTATGTTTCAATTGAACAATTTGGTTTTTTAAGGGGAAGACAAATTCATAAGGTTGTTGGTACAACCCGGGAGGGATTACACTTGGTCAATATCTCTCACAGGCTAGTAGTGGTTATTAATCTTGATTTATAAAAATCTTATGAAAAATTTTCATGGTTGTACCTCGAATTATTACTTATTCATTCTGGTTTTTCAATACCTTTGGTCAGATGGATAATGTGTAGTGTTACGACTTAAACTTTTGTTGTTTTGATAAATGGATTCACCTCAAGATTCTTCAATCCTTCTAGAGGGCTTAGGTAGGGATGCCCTTTATCCCCCTACTTGTTTCTCTTAGTAGTGAAGGTCTAAGTTGA
Source organism: Picea engelmannii (assembly GCA_009831015.1). Classification (NCBI taxonomy): domain Eukaryota; kingdom Viridiplantae; phylum Streptophyta; class Pinopsida; order Pinales; family Pinaceae; genus Picea; species Picea engelmannii. Next base: position 12,969 of record ML813829.1, on the reverse strand, counting down.
TATTTGATGGAGGCGAGGAGGATGAAGTAAATTCAAAGAGTAAGGATCGGGGGTGAATATTTGTCTCATCTTTTATTTGTGGATGATGTCCTTTGGTTATGTTTTGGTTCTAGGAGGGAAGGATCTAAGATGCAAGAATCACTACAACTTTACAATTTGGAAAAAGGTATGGAGGTGAATGGTACAAATTCAACCGTGTTCACTTCATGTATGGATGACGAACTTAGCCTAGATTTTGAAAACAAATCTCCCTTTCAACACTTGAATATGAGTGAAGTTATCAAGTATCTGGGGTTTAATCTCAAGATTGATTGTTATGGAAAGGTAGATTGGTGGTGGTTGGTATCCAAAATTGAGAAAAGAGTTACACTTTGGTGCAATAGATGGTTATCAAGAAGGGGAAGATTAATGTTGGTGAAGTCTATCCTGGAAGCAATCCATGTTTTTCAACATACTTTAGTGCACATTCCGAAGGGAATTTTCGAGAAAATTAGAAAGATTTGTTTTAATTCCTTGTTGAAAAGTAATTTTGAGTTTAAGGGTACTCATTGGGTTAGGTGGTAGAATTTGGTAGTTCCCAAATCTTTGGGAAGGTGGGGATTAAAAAATATACATCTTTTTTGGAAAATCATTGGTTGAAAATTATTTATGGTTGGTACTCACTAAGGACAATCTATGGAGTACACTATGGTATAAAAATATACTTCCCATAGAACTAAAGTAGTTTGGATAAAAAAAAAGAACAAATTAGTCTAAAATGTGTATGATCAGTGGAAGGCCATTTCTCAAGTGTTCCCTATGATTGGTACTTTCCTATATTAGCATGTGGGAAAAGGGTCTCAGGTGAGGATAGGGGTCAATGAAATAATGTGTTGCAATCCTAGCATTTTTCTTCCAAGAGCTCTGGTTGAGTACCTGAGAGAAAATGGGAAATCGACCCTTATTTTGGTTAATAAATTGGAGGAAACAACCTTATTGATGCAAGGTTGGTCGAACTCGGTATATTTCGGCATATAGGGGGGATTAGCAACAAATCATTTTTTTTTATTGTAGTGTTAAAAATAACACATGTCTCACTTAACGAGAGCCTATATGATATTGTTTGGGGGTTTGACAAGAAAGGAGGTCCGTACACTGCTAAGTTGGGTTACTAGGATATGTTTCCCTTTGAATTCAACATAGTGCAGTGGTAGTGGAGAGTTTTGTTGAAGGTGAAGGCTCCATCTAAATCGAAGATACTTATGTGGCGTTCTTTTTCTGATCGGGTTCTAACATGGGATCATTTTAAAATAAGAGGTAAAGTGGGTACAAACTGGTGCAGTATTTGCAAGGAACATGAGTAAACAAATCTTCATCTCTTTCAACTTTGTCCTTTCTCTATACAAGTTTGGCACAATATCGAAGAGTCCTTGATTTTTTCCTCCTCGTGGCATGGAGACACCATTGAGTCATGTCTTCAGTCATGGTTTTCTCAACAAGAATTGAGTATCTTGTGAGTTGTATCGTTTCTAGTTAATTGAGGTATATGGACAACAAGGAAATCTACTCTATTTTAAGGCAAACATCACCCAACCTTCCAAGTTTCTACGCAAGTAATGGGTCTCCTTCCTTTCTTCAAAGAGGTTCCCAAGAAAAAATCCCTAGGATGGTTGGCAAGGTACAAGTGGATAAAAATTTTCCTTGGGGCCACTTCAATGGGGCATGTCTAGGAAAAAATAGTACAATGGGACTTGAGTTTACCTATTTCCTATCATGTTCCCATTACTTTCACTTTAAAGAAAACATGGGGTGAGGAACCAATAATTAGGGTGAATTTATGACACTCTCTTATTTGCTTAAATTTTCCTTGGATTGGGAACCTTTTGCAATTGAGATATTTGGTGGCTCCCTTATGATTATCATGTGGAAGCTTGAACAATTTCAGGTTTGAAATATTGGACCATTGGTTGTAGTGGAACAGGTGAAGGACATAGCAACAACTTTCCAGGATATAAAATTTCCACATATTGGTCTGCAACCTCAAGTAAAATTGAAATGACGGGTGATCCAGGAGGATCCAGAATGCTAAAAACATTGATTGTCTCATATTCTCTTGAAAATGACTTCATTGTGTAGATATTGATGAGGTATTTCCAGGGGCGTGTGAATCGTCTCAAACAAACGTTGTATGAGAAAGTTATGGTTGTTTGAAGTTTTCAAGAAAAAGGAAAAAAGGGGAGTATCATGTGAGTTGTGGAACCACTAGAAGGGTGACACTTGTCATCCATACATGTCATTAGGTGATGACGTGGAAGGTACAGTGGAAATATAGTCAACAGATCATATGAAGTGACTTGGAAACTGTTGGATTACTGAGAGGGGGGGTGAATCAGTAATAGAGCAATTTAATCCCTTTTAACCATATAATTCAAGTGTTATATCAATGAAGCATTATCATTCAATAACCGCAGAGTAAATAAGCAATGAACAGATGAACAATCATACACATACACAGTACACCAGTGTTTTACGTCGAAACCCAAATCGGGAGAAAACCACAGAATGATCTTTCTTATATGTCTTGAAGAATTACATTCATTGCAAGCACCAACTTCCTTTGTTTTCCAGCTGCAACTGGAAGGAGGCTCCAACCCCCTAGTTTCTTAGGTTACAAACTGAGGGAAGCTCCAACTCCCCAATTCTTTGGCTAAAAGCAGAAGGAGGCTACAACCCCCTATGTTCTCCGGCTATGACCAGAAGGTGGCTACAACCACCTGTCCTTGCCCCGTCCTGCCACCCTAAAGTAGAAGTAGAATGATGGAACCACTGTCACACTATCACTGTGAGATATACTGCTGTAAACCTGTACTAATAAATCTGAACCATGCATCAACCATGCATCAACCTGTACCTCAACCTATAATCAACAAGTGCATCAACCATGCACCAACCTATAATCAATCTGTACCATAAACAAGTGCATCCAACCATGTACCAAGTATGTACCAATCATGTGTCAACTACTCATCAACT